>APFE030796500.1:0-49731 GCA_000404065.3 Pinus taeda | reverse complement strand
CTCCCTGCGAGGAGTATCGTGTCTTATTTTGTAATCGAGCTCTGCTCTATTGGAGGTTGCCCCCTCGAAGAGGCAAGTGAACATTACTCTCTGAATAATAAAATCATTGTTATTTTGTGTTCTGGGTATCTTTTCTTCACATATTCTGTGTTCAGGGTATCTTTTCTTTGGATATTCTATATTTGGGTATCATTTGCAGGTTAAGAGCATAACAAAATGCATGTCATAGACCCTTCTATTGTCAAGAATAATATCAAGAAAGATTGAGCATTATTTTTAGGGTATTTTTCTTGCTCATTATTCCAAAGAATCCTTGAGTCTCCTTCATCAAGCTCGTTAAACTACCATGAAGAAGATCGAGAATTAATTTTATGGTATTTTTCTTTCTTGTTAATCCAAAAAATGCTCGAGTCTCCTTCTTCGGGCTCATTAAAATACCATGAAGAAGAGCGAGCATTCTTTTTATGGTATTTTTCTTACTCGTTAATCTCAAAAACCTTGAGTCTCCTTCTTTGGGCTCGTTAAAACTACTACAAAGAAGATATGAGCGCTTTTCTTTTATCGGATATTTTCTCACTCTCAAACTGAAAAATCCATGAGTTTTTCATCATTGGGCTCATTAAACACATATGACGACGGTCTGAGAAACTCTTTTTTGCTCTTTTTCTAGCTCATTAAACTGAAAAAGATCATTAGAGCATTCTTTTTAGGCGCTTTTTTCTCGCTCATAAAACTAAAAAATATGAGTTTTTTCTTTAGGCTCGTTAAATATTTATGAAGATAACCCGAGCATTCTTTTAGGTACTTTTCTCACTTGTTAAACTGAAAAATCCCGAGTTTTTGTCACCAGGCTCGTTAAAAATATACAGCAGCAACCAGAGCACTTACTTTTTTGGGACCATTTCTCGCTCTTAAAATCGAAAAAATCCCTGAGTTTTTCCCCTTCTTCGGGCTCGTTAAATCTATGAAGAAGGAATGAGTAGTTCTTTTGCCTCTTTTTCCTTGCTCAATAAACTGAAAAAGATACCTTGAGTTTTCTTCATTTGACTTGTTAAAATTTGATGAAGGTATTGAGTTTGTCATCACGTGACTCATTAAAAATTCACGATGAAAAACAAGTTTAGTTCATTTCCTTGTACTCGTAAAGAAATGAGGTCAACATCTATTAAACATAGGTTTCTCTTTATCTGGATTCAATAGATTAACTCAAGGAAAAGTAACTGATCCGGGTATACTATTAACCTTTTGTCATACCCGGTTAATGACTATGACAAAGGGACCACCTTGGAGTCATTCTTTACGATCTTTTCAGACTCTACAAATATGAAAAGACCACCAAGTTGTCTCGTCTAGACTCATTAAATTAAACAAACAAGATATAGAGTTGCTCTTTTTACGATCCTTTTCAAACTCTCAAAACATGAAAAGGTCGATGAGTTTGCCTATCTGGACTCATTAAACTAATCAGATAGGGTATATAGTCGCTCTTTTCGCAGTCCTTTTCAGACTCTTAAAATATGAAAATATTGACGAGTTTACCCATTTGGACTCACTAAACTAATCAGATGGGGAATGTAGACAATACAACTACATTCAGTATTAGAAAGTGTGGTTTGGCAGTAGTCGTTCCCTTGGACATGGCACTCCCTCAGATAAACCTTCTTTGTGACGACCTCTCATTATGAATCCTACCATCCTATGAGTTTTAGCCTAAATACCCTGATGTTCTCGAATCTCTGTATCCTAACACTCTTTGGTGTGCATGAGTCTAGTGCTGCATGGTTAAAACCGTTGTTGTGCCTTCTATTGTCCAAGGGTTAACCTTTTGTTTCCTCCATCAACCCATCAAGCATATCCTTTCATCATGCCCTTTGTCGTTTAGACCCAATGCTCAAAGATTCCTCAAAAAACAAATCATTCTTGTCTTGTTTCGTGTCGATTGATGTAGGACACATTATTTCCTACCTCTCGAGAGGTATCTTCCTATCGACTTCAACACTCTATCTAGGAAGACAACCCAGAAACACATTTAGTGCCTTGGTAGTTCTCCTTGTGTTTGATCAGGGGTTCTCATTATTAGCTCTTGGTTAAACGATTCTATGGGTGTTCGACGACAAAAACATCTTTCACACTCGTTAGATTGTACTGTGCATCTTAGAGACCATCACCATTATTGGTGGCCTTCCTTGCGTCTATTAACAATCTCCATTATTGACTGGTAATCAAATGATTTTGTGCATGTTCGACATCAACACATATATTCACATGATTCAATCTATGCTATTCGTGAAGCAGAAATCAATACCTTGGGTAGAGGCTTGCATCACTTAGCCTTGCTTCCTCTCCCAAGTTGAGTATATATTTTTTTTTGGAGACAGCTCATCAGAATGATCCTATTATGACACTGGATCCACATTGTGCTTATCAGCGGCCAACATTGTTATATCTCTTTTCTAAGAAAATCACTCCGAGATAGCTACTAAGCATGGGAATTCTCGACTCAGGACATGATTTTAGTTGTTTTATATATATGTGCTGTATCAGGTTTCCCGTACCACCCAAAGCTCTGATCCTCTCTCTATTTTTGTCAAAGAAGGAAAATTACAATTAAGTAAAGTATTTCGGCCATCGTTGTAGCCTCTGATCTCACACTTTACAGGGCATCTATTATACAACAAAATGACCCCCTCATCATCTCAGAGGGGAAAGACATGATAGCTGAAGCAAAGACCAAGGTCACATTCCTTGTTTCCACACTAACGCTGGCTATACACTGACAACCTGTTTTATAAATCTTCTCTGTAAGCCTAAGGGAGCATTAGTGACCCTACTAACTCTAGTTGTTAGTTTGGGAACAACGTTAGTGGATCCTAATGATAATCTAGAGGTCGAAGGAGTGAATTGACTCATAAATATCTCTATATTCCCTTCTAAATTTACTTAGAAAAGCAAGGAAACATCTCAAGTTCGACCTATTTGTGGGATTTATAAATCCTAATGAAGGAGTCAAATGGGAAAGAGCTGAAAAGCATGACAACATCATTACTTTTACCTTAAGAGACTCATGGAGGAAATTTGCAACACTAACTCAATTGCTACATAAGCAAAGCTAGGGCTATGGTGATAGGGAGTAGATCATTTGAAAGGATAGCTTACTTGATTGTTGAGAATATTCTCAAATCTAAGCATAAGAAGTTGGTAAGAAGGGGGAGAGAGAGAGAAGCTGGAGGGGTAAGTGAAGGTTGATGCAACAGATGGTTGTAATCACTCTTCCGACATTAATATAGAACTACAGTTGTACTATCCACTCCATGGTGTTTGTACTATTATTCATTTATTTGTTTGTCGAATACCTTTTAGCACGAGTAGCTTAGTTATGTGTAACTAGATGTCTTTTATGTATTCATGTATTAGTTATCAAGGTTGTATGTTGTGATTATGCTTATCTCTTGTATGTGTAGGACTTGATCTGGAGCCGGCTCAGGGGACTTCCACCTAGCTACATTGTGCTCTCCAAAAAATCTACATGGAGGCTTGAGGCAATCCATCTATTTTTCTTTGATAGTTAGTTAATGTTTATGGACATGCACGTAACTTTGTGACGACTGCAAATAATATTACAGTCTGCCAAAGGTCTTAGGAATACCTTTGAGGGTATCTCCATTCTCCATACACCATGAATTTTATCCTATGGCAATCACCCTTTGTCAAGGTGATTAGGTACAGGGACGATTTTCTAGCCTTGGACTTCTTCCGCGACCCTATTTTCTCCTGCTCTTGTGTGCACTTAACTCGGAATTGAGTAGTCTCCGGGTTCACTCCTCCTTGCTCTGAGCACTGCTCCTCCTCATCTATCTGCGGAGAAGGTGACTTCTCACTCCTATCAGATTCGTGATATTCCTCTTCCTCCTCCTATTATGCCTGTGTTTTGGACACGTGCTCTGTTGTGGCTTTATCCTCAGCTTCCTTCCTTGATTTTTCGGCCAACTCCTCCATTTTTAACCTACCCTCTTCCTTCTTCTGCTTCGGGGCAAACTTACTAGTCCGAGCTGATAACTCTAAGGCCTTGCGCCACTCTACAGGCCAACTCTCTAGAACCATGAAGATTGCATCATCCATTGCCAGGTATGGAAGATCGTACCATTTTTGTGTGGGTTCCTTTTGTGCTCTGATGGACACACAGTGGAAGTTCACCTTGAACTCCACACATTCAGGCAATTTCTCAAAGATAGTCAGTGAGAGCCATGGCTTACAATTAATGGCAGCACAGATGCTTGATTCCATAAGGATCCATAATACCTTTTTTCCTTGATCCCTTAGGGGTCCTTCATGGCCCAGAGCGAAGCGAATTTCGCTGCTTCTAGCATCTTCGGTGCAATCAGAGGAAACTAACTATCCTCGGGTAAGTCCCATGCAACCAATACAATTGATAGCAGCAGCCATGCCTAGTGGAAATTCTTGCTCTGATATTGTGCTTCTCTACATTTTGCAAGGAACTCACTGCAGAGGTAGCACCCAGTTTAATTATACACCCTCCACGCACTAGGTTGCTAAAGAAACCACCGGTGTTGACACTTCATCTGTACGACACTTCCTCATAATCTTCCTCGCCAAAATCTAAGTGAATACTTTAACCATGGGATCGGTTATGTTGGAGATGGAGTAGCCACATGGATTCTTAACAAGCTTGAACTTGTTCTTCATTCATTCAGCGAGGTTGCACTCACCTGACTTTTCGCCAAATGCCATGGCCAGGTTCAAACCTGAGTGGAGGAGTAAGGTGATCCTATGGATGAACATGTCAGTGATTGGTATCGTATCTCCTAACCACAGGCACCCATCATGCACCAAGCATAAAATCTACTTAATCACTATCAAAGTTATGGGTGCGTGGTTGTAATGCGACACCCATAGCAGGTTCAACAATCCTTCCTTCTCCACCCCTTTTATCCACTTTCTTGGCTCCAACATGTTCACACTAGAGTCCTTATAGAAGACGCGATGCATTAAAGTATCAGTCACCAAGTGGGGAAAGCACTTTGTATCTGCTAAATCCCAGTCCAACAGCTTCAAAAGGGGGATATGCGCTAAGCGCGATCCTTCAAATGTGATTTTTTCTGGCAGAAACAGGGTGAAAAGTGTCACTTTTTTCTCGTCGATGTCCTTTGGTACCTTCGCCTTGCCTCGACATGAAGGGATATATGGTGGCAGATTGGAGATAGGGTCTTCCCCCTCAACATCAACATCCTTTGTCCCCAAGTCAATGTTTTCTACACCCACACTAACATCCTTGATGTCCTCGTCAGGTTCCAGGACTACTACTTTCGTCTTCTCCTATGTAGTAGCCTTTTCTTTCTTCTGGTGTTTCCTTGGCGATTCGCGCACCGACTGTGTTTCTTTCTTCTTATCCTTCTTCATATTGGGACATGCTTTACGCAATGTAGGCCTCAGCCTAGACAACCTTGGCAATTTTGGTAATTCTAGAGGTACCTCTACACTCGCTACCTCCGAGGTAGCTCCCTTAGCTTCCATTGCTTCGCCACCACTTGCAGTCTCCATGGGTGCCAACATAATCCCAATTAATAGCTCCTAAGTTTCCTTCGACGTTAAACTTATATGGTTGAAATTATTTTTATTTTCACTATGTAATAGCCAAATAATCATGTAATTAATAAACTAAGTTCAAACTATGAATAGTTCTTACCTGTGGTAGAAGTATTCTTATTGCAACAAGGTTTTGGGGACGACTCTCCACCCAACCTTAGGCTTAATTGCGTAAGGACTTGCTACAACTGGCCACCCCTGAGCCCCCAATCAATGTACTACTGCCAGTGACTCCTCTGTCTTAGAACACCATTCTCCCAAGAGAATGAAGATAGAATCTTGGAATGATGGAATGCAGGAATGCCTCTCATCTTCCTCACTATAAATTAATAGAGCAAACATTGGAAGGGGAACCACATGCACACACTCCATGTGCTTACATGCAACTTTATTGCTTTCTTGTTTTATTTATTTTGTTTTTCTTTTTGATAGCTTTATTGATTTTTTTATTGTTTTCTTGTTTTATTTCTATTTATATTTATTTAGAGCTTTAGTATGGTTATTTATCATTTATTACTATTTTTATTTTTATATTTTTTTATTCATTATTAATTAATTATTTTTTTTATTATTTATTATTATTTATTATTTATTATTAAGGGAGGGACATTACATACTCTCCCACTTTAAGGAACTTCATCACGAAGTTAAGTTGAATTATTTATTATTTTATTTACTACATGTTGCCCACACCGTCTGGTAAACTAGTATAACCAATAGGCATCGAAAGTTCCACAACACCCGGGAAATCCCAAAGAATCTTTGTCCTTTTTCGCACTTTCGACACTAGGCATAAGCCTGACCCAGTCTATATCCTAGTCCAAGTCTGGACACAAGGCTCATGCCTGACTCAGACCTCATCTGCCCGAAGGTAGGTATCCAGTACGGTACTTAATGACTATGAGCATCTCGCAAGGCTGGCCCACTCCCTCCACAACTACTAAGGTGCACAACCCCAGGTATCAAAGTCCTTACACCCCCACCAGACTTCAACATCCCAATCCAATAATAGGCACCTAGCCCAAAACATCAGGCACTTGGTCTCCTCAAGATGGTCCCATAGCCCTTCAAGAGCTATCCATCAAGAGCTACACAAGACAAAGGAACCACTGGCTTATGTATTGTTGATTGAGTTTGTCCCTAGCCCTTATGGTGTTACTCATTCTCCTTAGTGCATATGGGCTTGCATGAGATCATCAAATAAACTAGCCCTCTCGGCCCATTTGTGGAGTCCTGTGAATCATCACATCTCCTCATGCAACCAATGCATTAGTCATACCATCATAGTGTCATAGAAAATAATCCACATGCCAAGTCTTGCATGTCATCATGAGAACATTCATCATTGTTAATCGCATCATTATGAATAATAACGAAATACATGCTCATGCATGTCATAAATTTGTATGCAACTATCACATGCTTCACCTTATGAAATACCCTCATAAGATATAACATCAACATATTTCCATTAAAGACATATCATGCCTTCACATAATAAGTGAACCACATGTCAATAAACCTCATATTATAGCATCATAATTCCTATGCCATGTTATGCATATCATATCCATCATGAGTGTTGAACATTAAATACATATCATCACATAGTAAATGAATATGTCAATATACCTTGACATAACATCATAATGCATATGTGTATCGCTATCATCATATGGATACATTATCACTATAAGAACCACATGTACATCATTATCCTCCTACCATCATATCATGAAACATCGTCAATATGTTTTCATCAAGTTGTAAATTACTTTTCAATAATCATTTCCACTTCTTTCAACTAGGAAGTTTACACCATCAGTATAATCATCTAAGTACATCTTTTTAAATTTCACATGAGCCTCATCATCTTGAGTATTAATCTCTCATCATATATTCTTCCTTTCCCAAGGAAATTGTTTAAGATATTACTAGCTATACCATCATTATTTAAACCATGTATCTCAAAATTAAAATCCCTTGGTTTTACATCCATTTACCCTTTGGCTTACCGATTCCAATATCACTATATGCAAACATTAGGTCATCATGATTTCATTTTTTTATCATGATTTATTTACTTGTATGAGGGTTTGTTGATCCATGTTGACTTATACATACATCACTTAACAATTTCATCCACCAAAAATATTTTCTTATCTCGTCAAGTTCCTATCTCAATACCATTTGATTGCTTTATTGTAAATTCACCCTTCTTCAAGTTGGACAAGAGATTCTTTCTCATTAAATAATATCTTTATTTTAGATTTTGAAATAGATGGAAAGACTACTACTATCATTGCCCATGATGACTATGTAGATGTTCACTACGTAAATAATCACTATGACCACTACCAATCATGTTTCTTGGTCCACTCATCAATATCGTTAAAGAACTTTCTTCTTGATATAACATCCCTTCATTTCCTCCTACCAGATATTCTTATATATTTTTCTCCTAGTCTTAATTTCCTAATATTCTAAGTCTATTGGCTTAAAAAATGGAAACTTCTTCTATTGACATTAATTTCTCACCTCCAGTCATTGTGGTTTCTTTTCCTCCTCTCTTAAAAACATAGCACTGATATACCTTGGAAATGCTATTTCTATTTCTCAACCTGGGTAATACCTGATAAATTCATTAAGATAGCTACCAAATGTAATCCACTTATATTTTCCTGTTTTAAGACATCAACATAATAATATTGCCTTACCATACGTCTTGTTATCCATAATTCATTTATATAGTTAGTCACCTATGGAAAAATTTACCATGTGGCTCTCCCATTAGAGGGAAAACTATTATAGATGTTGTCATGCACACAAATTATCTTCTCCAATCATTCTATGTTATCATACTGTGCAGGTTCTGTTAAATGACCTTCATTATTACCATGATTATTCAACTTCATTAGTTGATTGCCAATATTTTCTTCTTTCTGTGCATCATCCTTAGATAGACCTTATAGTGATACCTTTAGAGTCCCAAGTTATGATTATAACAAACTCTTTCATTATGTTCTAAAATAGGTTGCCTCTTCTTACTGATTCCTTACCCTTGTTGTGACACTTCCTCTCAGCCACCACAAGCAACTAATCCAAGTTGGCCATAATCATATGAGCTATCATTAGTTATTAGCATAAAAAAATTTCCAAGTGTCTCCTTTCCATTTATCCTTAGTCAACTTTATCCACTATATGCAATTAACCTTGAATCGCGAAACCTCGTGTAACATTATACTCAACATCATCATAATGTACGATTTAGATGTATCATAACGTTCAAACAATAAAACATGATTGAGTCTGTCTTAGCTAAGTAAGCACTCCTAATTAGTTCATGACATCTTAATCATCAAGGATTTGGTGTCATCGTTAGAAGATCATATTCAGAGAGTTTTGTTCTTGCAATAATAAACAAGAGAAGTGCCAAGCAACTACTATTGCTAAAGGACAATGAGAACAACAATCCAACCCAAATAATTAGTGAATAATATGATCAACATTCAAGGAAAATTATCTCTATGTGTTTATATCAGATTGAACCATAAAATAATGAACAGATGCAAGTGAACAACGATCATCTAAAGGCAATAAGATATCAGAGTTTATCCATTGTGAGTTGGAACACATTTCATTATTTTAGAGCACTTTACTTGGTGACAAATTTCGACATCAATTATGCAAATACTTCAAGTGCTATGTAAACTGTGTTGTAAAATGAACCGGTGGTGAGTAGTTACACTTGAATTAAAGATGTGTTCCTCCACAAAAACATGCCAGTATACCATATCAATTTTTTTTAAAGAAAATGCCATCCAATGTGGATTAAATTGTGTTAGTTGGTGCATTCTTCAATCACAAGAAATGAATGTTTAGGATGTGAAGTTTGGTTGTTTACCATGTTCATAAATGACCATCATTCAAGATATGTTTAAAATCATACCATGGTATCACAGGATTCTCAAGGAAAAATTCATGTGAAAATAAGCTAATAGACGGAAAATATATTGATCTTTCAGGGAATTATACATCGTCAATTATGGTTAGGTTATCACCATCCAAGTTTAGAAGATTATATAATTTTCCAATGAATGAATAAGTCATAACCAAACTATATACCTTTAATTATAGTTTCCCCTTCTTATATGGTTGTAATGGAGAGAGTTATGTGAACAACACCTTGGATTAATAAACCTTTTAGATTAGTGAAGCATTGTCACACCTTTAACTGTTGTAGTCGATTATAGCACTTTTCATTTTACGAAATAACATTTAGAAAATGGTAAGAGGATGCAAGCACAACTCAAGAAAATGAGATTTCTAATAGTAGTTTTACCATGCAATGAGATTCTAATGAGAGCAGAGAACCATAGAGGAAAGGGTTGGTATCCAAACCAAAGAAGAAATAAGAAAGGAGGTTCATTCCAATACTAATGTAAATATCAATATGCTATCTATAATGATGCATGAGAAAACCAATGAGGAACTAATGAGTGTACCAAACTTTGACTTATAAAGACTTGCAGTTGATCTTCCAAAACAAATGGTGATACCCCTGGAATTTCGGTCTCACTTCCATAATTTAATATTCTACTTTTGTAATTATTCTAAAGAAATAAGGTGGTTGTAGCTAGTTTAACAAGTATATCAGTCTACCAAAGCTAGATCAGTTATCAAAATGTGATGAAAAAAAAGTTTATGAACTTTAAAAAAAAAAAAAAAAGTTGATATAGAGACGTGGTACAAGAAATAAAACACCACTGAAATAATGTAACAAACCACTATAATAATATTATCAGTCACTCAATATCAAGATTCATCACATAAAAGAAAATTTATTCACCATGACTTTTGAAATTATATGTCACACCAATATTGAGTCTACAGATTCAGGACCTTATGTGCTAGGATAAATTGAAATTCTGTGCTGTAGAGTGAAATATTTTGAGTATCTGTTTAAGCAATCATTACTTATGTTAGAAGAAAGATGTTATACAAAGTAAATGGATTTCTTTTAACAAAATAAATCGTTAACCAAATTTATTGAAGTATCTTGAGATTCTTATGGCCATTAAATGATTACTCTTAGGGGATTTAAGAAATCAAAGAACCAAAGAAATATTCCACACCATAAAGAAGAGATACTGCCACTCGATCCAAAACTGGATCGGATGACTGGGAAGGTTATCCCTCCCCAAAACACAAAATAAAATCATTTTGTTAATAATATGGCCCCCCTGCAAGCGCACTTGCTAAGACAACCCATATGAAACTCTTAGCAAATCTTTAATAGTTATCGGGTTTTACAACATAAAGATCGAAACAACACTAGGAAAATTTGAAAAAACCTATTGGCTACAATACATTTTAGCTATAATGATTTTAGCACTTTAAATTCTTGACGAGAGAGGGAGCTTCCTTTGGTGCTTGGACTTTCAACAGATATGCACTTCATTTGAGGTAACCTTGTCGATCATATTTATTTGCAAATGGTTGTAACCTGGATGCTACCCAAGGAAATTACACCAAACCTAAATTCCAAAGCTTTTTCCACTGGTGAAATATTCCATGAAGCTAAATGCCCAGCAAGATCATGCAAACCACTTTTAAAAGCCAACAGAGACTTCATTTCATTATTCAAACTCTCTTCTCACAACAGGCACACATGAATATGCCTGAAAAAATTACACAACATATGAAATTTCGTATTAAAGAACTTAGTATGCTCTTTTGCATAATCAATGGCCATTCTTGCTTCAAGGAACTGTATCTATATTTCATGCCAATAGTTCTCTTCATAGTGGTTATGATCATTTTGAAGAATTCAAGTTAAATGGATATAGGACCTCCATTAAAATTCATGGTAATTCTAATAAGATACTTATTTCAGGTTCTGCCTGACGCAATAGAGCACATATATAAATCAGGCATCTTCTTGTTCACCAGAGCCATTGAGATTGCGCATTTATCATTAAAGCAAGACAAGGCTATTAAATTCAATAAATATCTAAATGTAGTTATTAAGGGCAATTCAGAAAGATATTGATCAGCCGCAATGTTTGACAGTTCCACATTTAAGGAGATCCAGCTAGCAACGCATAAGAATGTAACACGATATCTGCTTTGCAGCTAATTTTCTATTATTTCACAAATAAAATTTCCATAAAAAGCGATAAACTTCTATTGCTGCTCAGCACTATAAGAACCAGGGAACAATTGGATTATGTGTATCCCTAATCTAATTCTAAAGAAAATGAAATGAAAGGATTATTCATCAGGCCAATTGTGCCATCCATTTCTCTGAGTACCCTACATTACATTGTGTAGAACTACCAAAGACTGAGAAATGATTATTTTAGAAAAGACTAATATGCAACGATGGCTTCTTTGTTTTCATGTTTAATCTGTAACTCCCCCTTGCAAAACAAACTCTTTTGCAGAAATGAACTATGGCCTTTAAACAAAAAGAAATATGCCCAATATTGTAAATGAGAAAAATCAACAGAAAAATATTAACCTCCATAAACCTAAAGAGCTGGTATTTACCCTCTTACATTTGATAGAGAAAGAATATTTATGTTTCTTAATCAACCTTTTGAGCACAACCAAGCTAAAATATAGAAAAATGAAACTATTTGAAAGGAAAACTAAAGTTTATCCATGAAGATGCCTAAGGGACCGACGCCCATTAACACAAGCCCTAAAAGTCAAATTGCCACCCTCGTAAAAAAAAGACTGATTGATTTAATTTCCAAAAGCATACTTTTCTCAAGTACAGGTTAAGCCTGATACTTCCAAGATTAAGTGTGATATCGGTGTGCCAAAAATTAGAGTAATTCCACACATTTGCTAAAGAGATAATAACAAGATAACAATAAAGTAGCATAAGCAATATCTCTAGACTCTAAACTATAAAACAATTAAAGAAATTGAACCGTGTAGAGGCTGCAATAACATCTTAGTAGAAGAAACTACCCACCCAATGATTATGCATTTCAATTCATGGATAATGCAATAGATACCCATGCAATCAAGAGTATGACTCCAACTTTGTGTACTTCTGGTTCATGTATAATTAAAAATAAAAGTTTTGATGAAAATAAAGTCGACCTGCTAGTACATCAAAGAAAACCAATCGTAGATACTAGCAGGTGTGAAACTAAAATTACGCACAATACCATCCTCTTAGAACCAAAGCCTGCCCAAAGGATGCTATAAATAATGACACCAAGTATTAAATCTATTACAAAGAATTACGGTAGTGTGTTGAAACATTATCCTATTAAAAGAAAATTGAGTAAAATCATTCATGCATAACAAAACAATTATGTTTCACACTAGCTGGACAATTGTAATGGGATAAAAAAAACATATAGAGAATAATGTAAAGTTTAATTATACAAATATTCACAAATCAATCGACAAAACTCAATTAAGTTACCGAATGCTCAAAATGAAACAAAATTCAGGAAAATATGCAACACATTTTAGCTCAATGATAGATATATTGCATACCTCACAATTTACGGTACCTCGTAAGGATCATCAATACCAGTAAAAGAAAGTGTGGCTTTTACAAGAATAGAGAAAATAAGAGGGGTTTTATTAATACCTTTCATGCAAAATGAGATTGAAGTTTGGCTGGATCACAATAAGCACAAGATCTCTATAGAAATCATCAACATGCCTCGGCAACATCTCTACCAATACCTTCTTTGCCAGCACTATGAAGCATAGACTGACGTACAAAACCAAGTAACAGATCCATAATATGTACACGATAATATTTGCCATGGAAATTACTCATAGGAAGGACTTTAAAATGAACACCATCAAAATATAACTATGCTAAAAAATTTACATGCATTGCAAGGATTTGTAGAAAAAATATGTGGCCTCCCAGAACTACCCATCCTTTGTTTTTCAAAACAAGTCAAGTTAAAAATCCCAAATTTTTTTTATTTTTATTTTTTTTCTAAGCTGCCCAAAGGCCCTAAGGGTTGAGACATCCTTTGATATCATATGTAATAGCCAAATTATCATGTAATTAATAAACTAAGTTCAAACTATGAATAGTGCTTACCTGTGGTAGAAGTATGCTTACCGCAACAGGGTTTTGGGGACGTCTCTTCACCCAACCTTAGGCTCAATTGCGCAAGGACTTGCTACAACTGGCCACCCCCGAGCCTTCAATCAACGTACTATTGTCAGTGACTCCTTTGCCTTAGAACACCTAAACTAAGTTCAAACTATGAATAGTGCTTACCTGTGGTAAAAGTATGCTTATCATAACAAGGTTTTGGGGACGACAGTGCTTACCTGTGGTAGAAGTATGGCTCAATTGCACAAGGACTTGCTACAACTAGCCATCCCCGAGCCCTCAATCAACGAACTACTGCCAATGACTCCTCTATCTTAAAACACCATTCTCCCAAGAGAATGAAGATAGAATCTTGGAATGATGGAATTCAGGAATGCCTCTCATCTTCCTCACCATTAACTAAATAGATCAAACATTGGAAGGGGAACCACATGTGCACACTTCATGTGTCTACATGCAATTTTATTGCTTTCTTGTTTTATTTCTTTTGTTTTTCTTTTTGATAGCTTTACTGATTTTTTTATTGTTTTTTGTTTTGTTTCTATTTATATTTATTTAGAGCTTTAGTATGGTTATTTATTATTTATTGTATTTTTATTTTAATTATTATTTAATTCATGTTTATAATTTTTTTATTATTATATTATTTTAATATTTATTATAGTATAAAGGGGGCATACAATACGCTCCACTTTAAGGAACCTCTCCCGAAGTAAATTGAATAATTTATTATTTATTATTTTTATTCCTATTTAATATTATTATCATTATTTATTATTTATTTTTATTATTTATTATTTATTATTAAGGGAGTGACATTACACACTTGCTATTGTTTAGTCTTGTAATTAACATATGTAACTTTGTGTTATCATATTAGATAAGCATGCACATTGTATGACTTTTTTTGAAATTTAGTCTCAAAATCATACTAATTAATTTATGTTGATTAATATTAAACACATAAAATCAACTTAAAACTACTAAGTTAGCAGTTTATAATAATTAATAATGAACATGAATAAAATGAATATATGGTTGAATTAGTCGTTTATAATGATTATGAGTGAAATTAAATGAAATGAATAGAAACCACTAAATCATTCGTTTATATAATGAATATGAGAATACCAAAAAAAGATAAATGACAACTGCAAATGATAATTTTTTTATTAAAATGATCACTAAATTTTGCATATATATGACTATTAGTAGCTAATTTACAGTATCTTATAACACGACTAAAATTTAATCATATTTCTTTGGTCATTAATTGGTTTTAAATGTTGTCTAAAATTTGCATATATATGACTATTAGTAGCTAATTTACAGTATCTTATAACACGACCAACATTTTTGTCATATTTATTGTCATTAATTGGTTTTCTCGAGGATTCATATGGTAATATATTTTGTTGTATATTTGGTCATTAATTGTGACAAGTAATGACTAAACCAATGAAACTTTTATGACCAAATTTATGACTAAATATACTACTAGATGGTAAAATTGATGAAACCAATTAATGAGTAAGCTAAAAATGACTAAAAGTTGGTTGCGTTATAAGACATTGTAAATTAGCTACTATTGGTCAACGACTGAAAAATGGTCATTTATATGCAAATTTTAGTTTTTTTTTTTAGTAACTAATTGGCCATTTTGTACTAGTGTACTAATGTTGGGTAAAGTAGCCTTCTTCTGCAAGTGAATATCATGTTGGATCTCACGCTTTGGAGGAAATCCACTTGGTTCCTGAAAAAGCCCATCATAGTTTGAAATAATTTCATAAAATTCCCTTTTATGAGTGGGATCCAAACCTTGGAAAGCTTCAGATGTCTCAACATCTTTTTCTCTCACAACCATGAGCATGCACCCTTTGCTAGAAGTAATCAATATCTTCATTTGACCTACACTCACAAGACTAGCACTAATTTTGGCACAATGAGCTCTAACAATGTATTCCACCTCATATTTTGTGAGATGATACTTTTCTTCATGGAAAAAGAAAATTGCTTTCCTGTCATACAAATACAGACTTCCTAATACAATACCACATATATCAAAGGGTACAACATCAAGAACAACCTCATCTACTAGTTTGGATGGAATCACAAATCTAGATTTACACTACTTGGTTACATGTAATTATTCTTTATCACACACCCAACCAAGCAGGTATGGTTTCAAATAAGGCTTGGCCTCTAATCCTAACTTCTTAGCCAAGGATTCTGAAATAAAGCTTGCTTATGATCCCGAATCGAACAAGGTTTCCACTTTAGTATGTTTGATTATGACTCTAATGGGAACAATGGAATTCTCCTTCGTTCATTAACAAGAGGCTCATTTAAAGAACTTGTACTTGAATGCAATTCATAATCTTCACTAGCAAGAAGAGAAAGAGTACCTTGTGTGCCCACTATTGTGATCAATGTCTCCTCACCAGAATCATATCCAAGGTCCTGTTGTGCAATTTCCACCACCTTTTGCTTGTTCTTCCCACCAAATCTATTTGGTTACAACTACAGATGTAACTTCCAACAATGTTCATCATCATAGACTTCCTTCTTGTTGTTGGCATTATGACAAATGTGTTTTCCTTAATGGCAACCTACTTAAGAAATATGTCAACATGATGAGTGTTTAGGCTAGTACATATGTAAAAGAATGATTAGACAAAGGAATATTAGTTCAGAGACAGAGGAATGATGAAGACGAAGTTTGAATAAGTATATGCAGGTTCTTTGAAGCAAAGTCATGTACATATGCAAGTGTGGTGAAGAAAAGTCTCATACGCAAGTTCTATGAAACAAATCCATGTACATACACAGGTTTGGTGAAGAAAAGTCACGTATAGTTTCCACACCATGGTAGTATGAATATCAGGGATATTTACCATGGTATTGACCCATAGTAATGAGTGTGACAATGAATATTTGATCCCATCTAAGAATATCGTCGGAAATACTAAGGATTTGACATGTGGTATTAGATAAGGCGTGAACTATATAGGGAGATTAAGATTAAAGTGTTTGTACGAGCAAGTGATGAATATTTCATGAATAGTTAGATCTGATGCAAGCATGCACGTAATGGGATATTAATTAATTGTTTGATCTTAAGTTAAGTATGGACCTGGGAATTTGATGATGGATTAGATACACTAGATTCAAAATGACTATATTGATAATGCATTGATTTGATATGTAATACTTATGTCTGACACATGTTTTATTACGTATGTCGAGAGATGGGTTTGTTCTGAAGGTTTGATTTGCAGTGAAGCTAAAAGTCAATAATTACAAATCTGTATGCAGGTTTGATAACCTGAAAGGTGTGTGCATACCCAGACTTGATATCTTGAAAGGTGCATACATGCACAAATTTAATGATGGTAAGTCACATGTCGATTTTGCACTTTGGATAGGTCTATACACGAGTTTGATTCTTGAAGAGCCCATATATGCACACATGTGTTTTCTAGAAATCATGTATATAAGTGAAGGTTTTGCTGAATAAGATGTTTGATCAGTCTAATGAAAATATATATATATATATATATATATATATATATATATATTATATATATATATATTTATTTATTTATTTTTTTTATTTATTTTTTTTTTTTTTTTTTTTTTTTTTTTTTTTTTTTTTTTTTTTTTTTTTTTTTTTTTTTTTTTTTTTTTTTTTTTTTTCGGTTAATGAAGTCTTACTTCATGATCTATGTCTAATAGTGATGATTGGAGTTGAATTGAATGATAGAAGAGTGATGATGCTACTGGTTGTATGTGATTGAAGATCTATGATGGTTCTATGATTATTTCAGAGGAATTGAGTGGCTCAGGGTATAGCTCAATGTTTATTTTAGAATGACAGTGACCTGGTTTTAGGGTTCAATATTTTGAGATCTGTACACAGGTATGCATCAAGGAGGTCATGTATACACACAAATTTTCTAAAGTAAAGTAGCATATATATTCTGACATTTTATTAATCAGGGTTTTTTGTTGATTTAATGAGTTGATGTATGGTTTGATTTCAGTATTGGTATCCTCATTATAGTGATTTAACCACTTTGTTTGTTTGAGAATAAGTTTATTGATTTGGGTCTGAGTTGCTTCAGTGATTGCTAGATTTACTTGGTTCAATGATTGAGTGATTTGTTGCAGTGATCAATTTCAGTTTTGATATTTGGTATTTGGCTTAAATGGTGGTAGTGGGTACAATGTGAAAATTTATGAAATACTGTCCATAATGATGATGAGGGTTGGAGCCTGTTAGACACCTAATCCTCTAAGGGTTAGTGTGGAAGTTGAACAACCAAAAGGATTCCAAGAGACCACTTGGAATATGAATCCAAGGGTCACACCATGTACTATAAATGCATATCATTTGTTAATAATAAATGTACTCTCTTGATTATCTTTCCTATTTGTATTTGCCATGTGTGTGTTTAACATGGTATTAGAGCAGGCGTATTCCTACCCTCCATAATTACTTTGAGCCATTTGTTTTATGGCCTTTATGTGCAGGTCATTTCTGCCATCACTTCTGCATTTTGTGAATATTTTCTCAATTAAATTCTAGCTGCAACCTTAGTCATTTCTCTAGCACCATTTTTGGCATCTAGCTCCATTTTGTAACTCCTTTTTGCCATTTCTTCAGAAGTTTGGCTCTGTCCCTCTACCAATATTCCTGGTATAGCCTCACACGCTCCTCCACTTTCATGCTCAGTCATATTATTTTCCTAGAATATTGCATTGGTATGGTCTGACATGAAGCATTTTGAAGCTTTTTGAACCGAAGCATTTTGAAGTGTTTTGAACCTATATGTTCTTCATCATCAACTTAAATCAGTCGAAATGGAATTCTGTTCATTGTGGATCTTGCATTCGCTAGACTCGTTTCTTGGTTATTGTCTATTCTAATCAGTTGCATACATGCCCCTTTTGATGCTGAGCATTCTATCTTACCCTACACGACACTCTCCACACATTGTTGTTCTCCTCCATTTCGCATCTGTCCCCTCTTTTGCTATCGTACCCAAAGTGATTTGCTATGCGATAGGGAGATCGAGTATGCAGAGGTATTGAGGAATTCTGATAAAGAAGGAAAATCTCACCTCATCCCATAGATTCCATAAAGGGAGAGAGCCAAAAGGTACTGGCCAGAACACCCCTCCTACGTGTTTCATAAATTAGAGTGCCACAACAGAAAGAAGGACTATTTCTTACCTAAAGACTCTGCAACCTTTGCATCAAGCATGATGATTTCATCATGTGTTGCAAGAATGGTACAAGAAGTCTCAACAACATTAGGCTTTCCACCCGAAGCTTTTGTGCTAGGGGTTTTCATTTCATCACTGCTCAGTTGATACACTTTGTGGCCTATGAGTGAATGACGAGGGGCTGTATTACAATTATTATTTATGTTAGAGTCGGTCTTGTCAGTCCTCCGTCAGAGATCAAAACTCTTTCTGCATTTCATTTTTAGGTGTCCCGCTCCATTCACTCAGCTACATTCTACTAGGGGCATGCCATAATCTGACGGAAAGGGTCGTGCTAATGATTCACCCTCATGTCTAGCTCCTACTAGCTCAGGTCTTTTGTCAATGATCACCAAAGTCCATGACAGTCAAGGTCTCGTCCTTTAATGGAGAAAAGTCATTTTTGATCATTAGGTTGAGGGATGCATCAATTCAGTCTTCAATCATGTCCAGTAAAGCCAGGCAAGCCAGAGTGAGGCCCTTACATAGTTATGATTCAGAGAGTTTCATCGTCATGGTGATAGACTTCGACTCTTCTTCAAAACTCTGTTTTGAAGAAAAGTCAAACAATGTCATTTGTGATAAAATTTTCAAAAAAGTTATCAGTTGATTTCTTCAGATGCAGTCATGGTTTCCGTGGCCTAATATCCTGTCGTGCAATCCCTACAAATAGTGTCGAAAATTTCATCATTTGAGCTAAAATTTCAAATGGAAAGTGAAAATAAGTGTGTTTTACAGTCAGTGAAAAAGTGTCAAAACACAACATTAGAAAAATGAGTTTTCGAGGAAGCAAAAATTTAACCCATCACTTCCAAGGCTTTATATACAAGTTTTCATCAAAATCAAAGTCATTGTGCTAATCCAAGCCTTAGAGAAACGTTGCAAAGGATTTGAGTGTGCATCGTGCGTGTTTGAGTGAGTTGAAGGCAGTTTCCAGGAGTGCGATGCATATACTCAGGGGCGCGGCGCACACAAAGGGCACCGATGCACACAGAGCCAACCCTCAGTTCAAGTTTTAAACCGGCGTGGTGTAGACCTAGGGCACGGTGCACTGGGTTTTGCATGCGGCGCACATAGACCAAGGGCCGAAACAGTGCCAAATTACCTCAAATTTTTTGTGAAGCCCATAAAATTGAAAGGTAGGCTCTATGACATGACTTGTTCATCAAATTTTATAAATGATATGGTGGTTTATGGCAATGTCTGAATGCAACTAAACTCATAAAATCAACCACAAGAAAACACCAAAAACCATGAGGGCTAGGGTTGCAAAAATGTGGTGTTAGTGCCAAGGTTCCATTGCACCCATCATTTTTCCCTCACCTACAATTTTTCTCTATCCTCCCTTTCTCATTTTTCCTATTATCCCTACCCTAAAATACTACCAAACACTATTCCCTTTCCCCTCCTCTTATTGGTCAACATAACACCACAAAACCGTACCCTATCAAATACCCAAACTCCCTACATATCCCTAAACAAACTTCTCCCCATAACCCCTATTCCTATCACATTACTCCCCTCCTAATGCTCCATTATTTTTCATTGTTCCCCTTGGAGACAAATATCACAAAGGCACCCAGCTTCACACCATCATCAAAGGGTAGCCTAGGTACAGTACACACAGCAGTCATGGCTTCACAACATTCATCAGAGTATGAGATGGAGACACAAAGTGACTCATCCTTGGAAGAGAAGGCTCCCAGGAGACATCACAAGAGTGGCAAACATGTCAGGGATGAGCCCACTACCCTCACTGAATTCCAAGCATGCCCTCTTGCCATGTCATGTTTCCAGCACCTATCATGTTTTAAATTTTGTCAAAGGGTGGAAAATGTTAGAGTTCATCATGAGTTTTCCCATCTAATTGTACTTCACCTACATGGAGGATAGTCTATTTTGGCTGGGGTCACCTTCACATTGACACGCAAAACCATCTCAGTGGCAACAAGCATACCAAATGTTGGAGAATAGTGGTATAAGAAGAAGAAGGTGGATAGGCAACACTATGAGCCTTACATTAAGGCTAGATTCTTGAGTCAGCTCACAAGAGTCTTCCCATTCAGATATTTGAAAGATGAGTATGCTCCACTCATGAAATTGACCATGAAGTACTTCAGCTGTGAGGGGAGGTTTTCTCGACTATATGACTATCACATCAGGTTGCTCATACACTTTACCAGGGTGAGGATGATGAACCTCCCATATTTCATATGCAGGAACATAGAGAGGATGAACTCCTTCATGTGGCATAAGACACCTCAGCAGAAGCTTAGCCGTGTTTATCACTTTGCTCTTATCCGGATTTTGGTGGATCATCAGTTGGGATTGCAGGGCATTGCTTGGGAGGACTTCATCTCCCGTGACCTCTTCAGCACTTCACAGGTACTATCAGAGCCAGAGCACGAGATAGGTGGTCCTTCTCATCAGTATGAGCACCATGAGACCTCAACTATGCCAGTATTCGTGAGATATCAGAGAGGCAGATGGCACTTGTTTGCAGCAGCAAAGCGAGTGTTAACTCCACCCAGGGTGGAAGGGGCCTCGCTTCCAACATCGACTACACAGGTACATGACAAGGGAAAGAGGCCCATGCATGATGAGGGGCCATCAGATGAACAGGAGGTCGACTTCATCCTCATTCAGGATGATGATGCAGATGTGGAGAGTGCCCAACTTAGGATGACCATTCAGGAGAAGAACACGAAGATCCAAGACTTGTCACTCAATGTGGAGAGGGCCAGATGGATCATCAAGTATCTAGAGTAGAGGAACAAGCAGCTTGAGGACTAACATGCAATCATGGAGCTGCAAAGCATCCGTGAGAATTGACAAGCTGCTTAGAAAAGGAGGATCGAGCTCACTACCTTGGAGCAAGAAATCAACAATGACCGTGAGTCCTGGCTATAGTGGATCAACATCCATATGGAGAGACTACTGGAGAAGGCCGACAAAGACAAAACCATACTAAGGAGGATGATTTATCATTACAGGGCACGTAACATGAGTGCAAAGGCCCAAATAAGGAGTTTGAAGGCAAAATTGAGCAAAGCAACAAAAGAGGCAAAAGAGGTAAAAGAGCAAGATCGGATTGGAATATTGGCTGAAGCTTCTATGGCCTAGCATAGTACCTCTTAGAGAACCTCCAACCCAAATGTCAAGAAATTTGGGGCAATTTTGGTCACATGGTAATTTTTTGGTCAAAACACAGGTTTTTTCTCCCTGTGCGCCGCGCCACTGGCGCGGCGCGTATGATTCGGAGCTCCAAATGAAAAATGGCTTGCATTTTTGGATTCATCATGCAAAATCATGACTACTGGTGCTTGGGCAAGAAATTTGGGCATGATTTGAGTCTCCAGGAGGTCAAAAACACCCTAAAAATGGCCTCTCTGCCCCTATTTGGACACACAGGAAGCAGTCTAGGGAGAATGAATATTTGGAGGGAAAATGAGCTCCACATTCAAAAATTCCACTTGGGTTGGAAAGTAGACAGGACAGGATTTCGAACAAGCACACTTGGGCACATTTGGGACTCCTACAAATGCCTCAAATCTGGCCCCAAAGTGGAATGGTGCATATAGAAAATGGCGCGGTGCATATAGGAAAAAAGGCCCAATTTACCTCTGTTCCGCGAAATTTCGATTCGCGATTTCTCCAAAGTAGGACCGCTCGTCTACACTTCAATTTTTCTGCACCTAAGATGGCATTTAAAGTATTTTCACTCCAGATTTGCTTCTATCCAAGTGGCAAAGGAAGGCAAACAGTCACCCAAGCCATTTGTCATGTTTGTGATGCTGCACCTGTAGCTAATGGTTGGCTTTCCACCTCCATTTTATAATGATTCCAATAACTCCCAAAACCTTTGGAATTCTATCTCTTCATGGCACATTCTATATATTGTATGCAAACTATTTGCAAAGGGTTGGTTGGCTTGTAACTTTTGGGAGACTGTGGGAAAGAAACTCTGTTTCTACATTGTATATTTTGGCAGTGGATTAATGAAAGGCAGCAGCTCTGTTTCATGAGATTCATGTGGTTTTGAGTGTAGTAAATGTGTCTCTTATGTTTCATATGTATTTCGTTATGTTTCATAGTTCATTTCATATCCATTTCTAGTGAAATTTTCTAAGTTAGATAAGGTAGAATTCAATTTTATTGCTCTGCCTGTGGGAAAATTTCATGTTCAGTGTTCTTTCTTCTGTTGAAAAGGATTCATGTGTGTATGCCCTTTTCACCCTCCTAAGCAATCTCTCCATTCCGTGTTATTTCAAACTAAATTGCTAGGCTTTCCACCTGTCTTGCCTCATGGAATAATCTTTGCCTTTGTATTTCATCCTCTGCTCATTGCTGTCCGTTGGTCCCATACCATCCCAGAAACATAGTCATTCATAAAAATCGCTTCTTGTATCCATATTCACTTACTAGCCTAAGATAAATATTTCACAATAAGTCATCTCAGACCATATCATTTCAAGTATTCACTGAGTGTGACTTGGAGAGAGCCCTCTCCCGTTCTGGTAGGGCTAGCTACCAGACTGAGCATGGTTTGTGGTTACTTTGTATTTTTCCTTCCTTTAGCCTAAGGAAGATTTAGGTGCTAACATAGTGGTGACTCCACTGGGGATGAAATGGTTTGCTTGAAGATTTTTTTGCCCCAGTACATTTATCAAGATCAGATCTGATGGTTGATGGTGAACAATGATCAGACATAAGAAGAGGGCTGAAATCATTCACCTAGCGAGTCCTTTCACTGAAGAATCCAGCAATCGGTGCTTCATGGTGACTCCAATGCAGAGGGATTAGTAGCTTTGAGATTTTTTAAAATGGAGCAGATTGCAAGAAGATATGCTCCCATGAGCTGAGATCACATCCCAGGCTTCCCAAATAAAATTCCGAAGGTAAATTGGTCAAAGAATCTGCCTACGTTTAAAGATGATGGTAAGAAGGACACTACTTTACATGTAGTTCGATTGCACATGCACATTCGTAAGTTGAAGGTTTATTTTCCTGAAGATTGCTTAATGAATATATTCCTGGCCACTCTAGAAGGTGAAGCCCAATCTTGGTATGAAAGTTTGTCGCCTGCTTGTATTTACTGTTTAAAGGATTTTCATGCCATGTTCCTTGAGAAGTATGAAGACTCTTATCCAGCATTAAATTTAGTTCATGACTATTGCAAATACACTGATGGTTTTATTGAAAGCCTTGAAAAATATTATGAAGATGATAATTTCATGGATGAAGAGATCATGGAAGCCTTTTGTGAAAACCCATTTCAGCAACATGAAGATGATCATGAAAATTTGCAGCAGAATCAAGATTGTAGTACGGTGGAAGATGGAGTTTTGCCTCTTGATAGTAAACATGAATTACATGAAATGGATCAGCAGTATGAGGAAAATTTATGTACTCCTTCACTTGAAAATATTGAAGGAAATCACTGTTTGAGGAAAAGGAAACAAAAGGTCTTATCTCCTTTGTCTGAAGACAAGATAGATCAACTCTTACATGATCATGTTCCAGCTCAAGCTAAAGCAGATTTGTAGTGCACACATGGTCAAGAAAGTGTTGATGAAACTTCTTCCTCTTTTGAAAAGGATGAAAGTCTGGTGAACAACTTTATAGATCAACAGGTTGAAGATTTCCATATGGTTGAAAGTGGTGGAAGAAAAAGTGTCATTCCGGATCTGTCCATAGAAGAAGACAGCATGCAGGGAAGTCTAGTTCTACTTTCAGAATGTGATAACATTAAGTCAGCCCTTTCAGATCTAGATTCAGATTATGGTGACCAAGAAAACCTTGTACTAAGTCCCATGAAAGAGAATTATGTTGTTAAAATCACCTGGAATGAAGAAACAGAGTTTTGAATCCAAATGTTCTCATGTCATCAGAACAAAGCCTTCATAAAGAGGTAGTCCAGTCAGCTCATGAACAACAAGATGAGAATTTTGTTCAAGTAAGTGAAAAAGATCCGGGTGAATTTATGGTAGATGATATAAATGATTTTGTTGGGTTTCAAAAATCATTTGAGGTTTCTTTTCTCGTCATTGATGAATGCAAAGGCAATCTAGCTATCATATCATATGAAGATGATCTACAATATATCTAGACTTCAGAAGACCATACCATTCAGGATTCCCTTCCAGATTCTTCCTCATATGTCTCATGTTTTGAAATGTTTTTTGAAGAGGATATCTTCTCATCCACTTGTTCAGAAATTTTTGAGGACCAGGACCATAATTTTTCTAAAGTACATTATGAAGGAAGATCAGAATCAAGAGAAAAAGATACCTTGTTTTTCCAACAAGAGGTCATTCTTCATGCTTTTCAGGATCCAATGGCAGATTTGTTGCAGTCAGCAGTGAAGGTGATTATTGCAGTATTCAGTGATGAAGGAGATCATGGTCAATTATGTTATTGGAAGCCCAGTTACCAGTATCTGTTGTTGACCAGAAGATCTGGTCAAGAGAATCAATCAAGGAGGCATCTACTTGATTGGTTACATTGGAAGACACACTATACATGATTGTACATATTGCATTAGTACGCAGGTGGTTGTCATCATGATTTGAAACCCTCAAATATTGATGGACTGCTGCCATTGAAACAAGTTTTGTCAGTTCTTGTTTTATTTAAGTCAATCATGAGTCATTTCCTTTTGCATCAGAGTCAATTTTTTCAGTCATGTTGGTTTCATAATTAAGTCGGTTTAATTCAAGTTCCAGTAAATAAATGCATCAAAGTCTTGTGTTGTTTGTCGAAATAATGACTCCATAGCCCAATGGACGAAGGCACTATCTGCTCACCCAAAGATCTGCAGTTCTTGGCACCTCCAAGGAGCTGGAGCTACCATGCCCCATTGGAGCCAATGTTAGAGTTGGTCTTGTCAATCCTCCATTAGAGATCAAAACTCTTTATGCATTTCATTTTTAGGTGTCCCGCTCCATTCACTTAGCTGCATTTCACTAGGGGCATGCCATAATCTGACGGAAAGGGTTGTGCTAATCATTCCCCCTCATGTCTGGCTCCTGCTGGCTCAGGTCTTTTGTTAATGATCACCAAAGTCCATGATAGTCAAGGTCTGGTCCTTTAATGGACAAAAGTCATTTTTTATCATTAGGTCTAGGGATTCATCAATTCGGTCTTCAATCATGTCCTGTAAAGCTAGGTAGGCCAGAGTGAGGCCCTTACATAGTTATGATTCAGAGAGTTTCATCGTCATGGTGATAGACTTCGACTCTTCTTCAAAACTTTGTTTTGTGGAAAAGTTAAACAGTGTCATTTGTGATAAAATTTTCAAAAAATTCATCAGTTTATTTCTTCAGATGCAGTCATGGTTTCCATGGCCTAATGTCCTGTCATGCAATCCGTGCAAAGAATGCCAAAAATTTCATCATTTGAGCTAAAATTTCAAAGGGAAATTGAAAATCAGTGTGTTTTAAAGTCAGTGAAAAAGTGTCAAAACACAACATTAGAAAAATAGGTTTTCGAGGAAGAAAAAATTTAACCCATCACTTCCAAGGCTTTATATACAAGTTTTCATCAAAATCAACGTCATTGTGCTAATCCAAGCCTTAGATAAACGTTGCAAAGGATTTGAGTGTGCATCGTGCATGTTTGAGTGAGTTGAAGGCAGTTTCCAGGAGCGCGGCTCATATACTCAGGGGTGCGGTGCACACAAAGCTGACCCTTAGTTCAAGTTTTCAACGGGCGCGGTGCACTGGTTTTTTCGTGCGGCGCACACAGGCCAAGGGCCGAATCACCTCAAATTTTTTGTGAAGCCCATCAAATTGAAAGGTAGGCTCTATGACATGACTTTTTCATCAAATTTTATAAATCATATGGTGGTTTATGGCGATGTCTGAATGCAGCAAAACTCATAAAATCAACCACAAGAAAACACCAAAAACCATGAGGGCTAGGGTTACAAAAGCGTGGTGTTAGTGCCAAGGTTCCATTGCACCAATCATTTTTCCCTATCCTCCCTTTCTCATTTTTCCTATTATCCCTACCCTAAAATACTACCAAACCCTATTCCCTTTCCCCTCCTCTTATTGGTCAACATAACACCACAAAACCCTACCCTATCAAATACCCAAAACCCCTACATATCCCTAAACAAAATTCTCCCCATAACCCCTATTCCTATCACATTACTCCCCTCCTAATACTCCCTTATGTTTCATTGTTCCCCTTGGTGACAGATATCACAGAGGCACCCAGCTTCACACCATCATCAAAGGGTAGCCTAGGTACAATACACACAACAGTCATGGCTTCACAACATTCATCAGAGTATGAGATGGAGACACAAAGTGACTCATTCTCAGTGTTGGGTGTGGAGCCTGATTATCTTCTATATTCAAAAGTACCACCACATTGGACCCCAGTTCAAAATGGGGGCAAAAACGCCGCCTGTAAAATATTCACTACAGGGGGATCTATGGGGGGGAAGCTGCGACGTTTGGGAGCCCCCCATGGCGGGGGATTTCAGGGGCAGCGCCCTCGAAGCTAAAAACAACTGTAAAATTGCCTTGTAAAAGTATAGTAATTTCTAGTCATTCTGGGCCATTCATTAGGTGGATGATCTGACGGTAGAACATATGTTTAGTTTAGGGTTTTTTACCCTAGAAGGCAACCCCTCTTTGTATGAAGGCATTGTATTTGAGGCTGTGAGATAGATGTGTATTCTATGTGAGCGAGAAACAGAGAGGTGAGACTGTGAGAGAAACAACAGAGGATATTACAGCGGATTTGCTGTAGGTTGTGTCTCTCCATTTTACTGGATAATAGAAAGGAAGGACTGGTTGTTCGAGGTGGACGTAGCCCAAACTGGGTGAACCACGTATATCTGTGTCTCTCTTGTTTTGTGCGTTTTCTGTGTTTTTATTTCTGCAATATTTTATGTGTTCCATGGCTCCGTAATATATATAATTTCCTAACAACTGGTATCAGAGCTGAAGGTCTGTTTGGCTGATAAACTCGCAGGAAAGAACGGTTCCTAGTTCGAGTGGGAGCAATGGCGGAAAATGGTAAGTTTAGGGTCGAGAAATTTAACGGCCAAAACTTCTCACTGTGGAAGATTGAGATGGAAGATTATCTATATCAGAAAGATGTATACCTACCATTGGGTGGAAAATCAAAGAAGCCGATGGATATGGAAGATGAAGAATGGAACCTTCTCGATAGAAAGGCACTCAGAACAATACGGTTGTGCCTTGCAACGTCGGTCGCCTTCAACATTTCGAAGGAAACAACGACAGAGGATTTGATTAAGGCGTTGGAGAAACTATATGAAAAATGCTCGGCCTCAAACAAGGTATTTCTTATGAAATGGTTATTTAATATGAAGATGTCGGAAGGTGGATTTGTTGCAGATCATTTAAATCATTTTAATACTGTTACAAGTTAGTTATGTTCTGTAGGGGTAAATTTTGATGATGAAGTTAGAGCTCTGTTATTCTTATGCTCATTACTAGAAAGTTGGAATGGTTTGGTAATGGTCATTAGTAACTCCGTTTCTGGATCTAGTACTTTAAATTTGATGATGTTTTCGGTGCTATCCTTAGTGAGGAAATGCGACAGAAAAGCTCCAGTGAGACATTAGGAAATGCTTTGAGTGTAGAGTCTAGAGGAAGAAAAATGGAAAGAGGAAAGAGCTCAGGATATCGCAGTAAATCAGTGAAAGGAAAATCCAAGTCCAGATCAGGGATAGTGTGCTGGAAATGCGGAAAGAAAGGTCACCTAAAGAAAGACTATAGATCTCGGAAGGGAAAAGAAGGAGATTCACAGCAAGAAAACAATCATGAAGCAAATGTGACAGGTGAGGTGTTACAAGATTCTTTGATTCTTTCTTTCCAAAATATTACTGATTCCTGGGTGGTAGATTCAGGGGCCTCATTCCATGCCACACCTGATAAGAAATACTTTCATGACTATGTTCAAGGAGATTTGCACAAGTTCATTTGGGTGATGATAAACCCTGTAAAATTGTTGGAATGGATAAGGTTCTTGTAAAACAACAGAATGGAAACCAATGGCTACTAAAGGAGGTAAGGCATGTTCCAGATCTAAAGAAAAATCTGATTTCAACAGGGCAGTTAGGCGGTGAAGGTTGTGTGACAACTTTCACAGATAAAGCTTGGAAGGTCACCAAAGGAGCCCTGGTAATAGCAAAAGGCGGAAAGGTTGGTACATTGTATTTATGCAATGGTATTTCTAACTCTGTTAATGCTTTAACTTCCAAAGGAGCAGATGCAGCATTATGGCATCATAGGCCTGGACACATGAGTGAAAAAGGGATGAAGATTCTTCACTCAAGGAATTTATTGCCGGGTTTGAGGAATGTTGATTTGGACTTCTGTGAGAATTGCATTTATGGAAAACAGAAGAGAGTCAGATTTCTCAGAGTTGGGAAAGAAAAGAAGAATGAAAAAATGGAGCTTGTGCATACAGATGTATGGGGACCTGCTCAGGTATCATCTCTCGGTGGCTCTCGTTATTATGTTACTTTTATTGATGATGCAACTAGAAAAACTTGGATTTATTGTATTAAGAATAAATCTGATGTATTTGATACTTTTAAGAAATGGAAAACTTTGGTTGAGATTGAGACGGGAAAGAAATTGAAGTGTCTTAGATCAGACAATGGAGGTGAATATTGCAGCAAAGAGTTTGATAAGTACTGTTCAGAGCATGGAATTCGTAGACAGAAAACAGTTCCAAGAACACCACAAGAAAATGGTGTGTCAGAAAGGATGAACAGGACAATCATGGAGCGTGCAAGGTGCATGAGATTGCATGCAGGATTGCCTTTACAGTTTTGGGCAGATGCTGTAGATACTGCTGTTTATCTAATAAACAGAGGGCCTTCAAGTTCCTTGGATGGTGGTGTTCCAGAGGAAGCATGAACAGGTAAAAAGGTAAACTACTCTATTTTAAAGCCTTTTGGTTGTGAGGCCTTTGTCCATATTGATAAAGAAAATAGAACAAAGCTTGAAACAAAGTCAAAGAAATGTACCTTTATTGGATACGGTGTTAATGATTTTGGTTATCGCTTATATGATTATGAAAATCACAAAATCATTAGGAGCAGAGATGTAATATTCAATGAAAAGGTCTTGTATAAGAATCAATTACAGGAAAAGAAACAAGAAAAGGAAAACAAGGAATATGCAGTTCTTGATGAAATCACTGAAAAAGTAAAGGTGCCTAAAAATAATAATAATCAACAACCACAACAACAGAAACCATCACAACTACAACAGGCACCCTAAACCCCCTGAACGATACTCTCCTTCATTATATTATTTATTGTTGACTGATTCCGGTGAACCCGAATGTTATGAAGAAGCAATGCAGGTTGAAAGCAGGAAGAAGTGGGAGGTAGCCATGGAAGAAGAGATGGACTCCTTAATACATAACCAGACTTGGGATTTAGTCAGGTTGCCTGCAGGAAAAACTACATTGAAGAATAAATGGGTTTACAGGTTGAAGGAAGAAGATGGAGGAAAACAGAGGTACAAAGCTAGACTTGTGGTGAAGGGGTTTGCATAGAGGAAAGGTATTGATTTTGATGAAATATTTTCTCCTGTTGTTAAAATGACTTCAATCAGAACTATTTTAAGTCTTGTAGAAGCTGAAGATTTGCATCTTGAGCAGTTAGATGTAAAAACAACCTTTCTCCATGGGGATTTGGAGGAAGAGATATATATGCAGCAGCCACAAGGATATGAAGTGAAAGGGAAGGAGAAATTTGTGTGCAGGTTGAAGAAGAGCTTGTATGGCTTAAAACAGGCTCCAAGGCAGTGGTATCTAAAATTTGACAAGTTTATGTCTGAACAAGGTTATACTAGATGTCACTCTGATCATTGTGTTTATCTGGAAAAGCAAAATGATGGCAGCTATATTATATTGCTATTGTATGTAGATGACATGCTTGTTGCAGGATCTAACATGCAGGAAATAAATGTGCTCAAAAGAAAATTGGCAAATTCATTTGCAATGAAGGATTTGGGAGCTGCAAAACAAATCCTTGGTATGAGAATAACTAGAGACAGGAAAAATCGTAAATTAACATTGTCTCAGAATGAGTACATACAAAAGGTGTTGAAAAGATTTGACATGCACAATGCAAAACCAGTTAGTACACCTCTTGCTAGCCATTTTAAACTTAGCAAGGAAATGTGCCCAACGACCCAAGAAGACGTGGATTATATGTCTAAAGTTCCATATGCATCAGCAGGTGGAAGCTTAATGTATGCAAAGGTCTGCACAAGGCCTGATATTGCACATGCAATGGGAGTTGTAAGCAGGTACATGAACAATCCAGGAAAGGAACCTTGGATGGCAGTGAAATGGATTCTCAGATATTTGAAAGGTACCACAGATCAAGCATTATGCTTTGGTGGTTTAAACATTTCTCTACAGGGATATGTTGATGCAGATATGGCAAGTGACAGAGATAACGGGAGGAGCACTACAGGATATGTATTCACTATTGGTGGAACAACTGTCAGTTGGGTTTCAAAAATCCAAAGTGTTGTTGCACTTTCAACAACAGAAGCAGAGTATGTTGCTGCTACAGAGGCTAGTAAAGAAATGATTTGGTTACAAAGGTTTATGGGTGAATTGGGTAAGGAGCATGATATGGGCACGTTATATAGTGATAGTCAAAGTGCCATTCATCTTGCAAAGAACTCAGCATTTCATTCTAGGATGAAACATACACAGCTCAAGTACCATTTCATATGATCAATGTTGGAAGATGGAGAGTTGAAGTTGGAAAAGATACACACTACCCAGAACCCTGCAGATATGCTAACAAAAGTTGTAACCAGGGAGAAATTGAAAATATGCTCAGTTTCAGTTGGTCTTCAAGGATGACGATGAAGATGAGAAACAACCAGGTCCAAAGAGGAGTTATTGTCCAGCAAATGGAGCAGCGGTGGAGTTGGTACAATCAGTCTCCAAGTGGGAGATTGTTGGGTGTGGAGCCTGATTATCTTCTATATTCAAAAGTACCACCACATTACCCATAAAATATTCGCTGCAGGGGGGGTCCAGGGAGGGGCGGCTGCGACCTTTGGGAGCCCCCCTGCCGGGGGGTTTCAGGGGTAGTGCCCCCAAAGTTAAAAACAGCTGTAAAATTGCCTTGTAAAAGTATGGTAATTTCTAGTCAATCTGGGCCGTTCATTAGGCTGATGATCTGACGGTAGAACATATGTTTAGTTTAGGGTTTTTTTCCCTAGAAGGCAACCCCTCTCTTTGTATGAGGGCATTGTATTTGAGGCTGTGAGATAGATGTGTATTCTGTGTGAGCGAGAAACAGAGAGGTGAGACTATGAGAGAAACGACAGAGGATATTACAGCGGATTTGCTGTAGGTTGTGTCTCTTCATTTTGCTGGATAATAGAAAGGAAGGACTGGCTGTTCGAGGTGGACGTAGCCCAAACTGGGTGAACCACGTATATCTATGTCTCTCTTGTTTTGTGCATTTTCTGTGTTTATATTTCTGCAATATTTTATGTGTTCCATGGCTCCGTAATATATATAATTTTCTAACACTCAGAAGAGCAGGCTCCCAAGAGACATCACAAGAGTGGAAAACATGTCAGGGATGAGCCCACTACCCTCACTGAATTACAAGCATGCCCTCTTGCCATGTCATGTTTCCAACATCTATCATGTTTTGAATTTTGTCAAAGGGTGGAAAATGTTAGAGTTCATCATGAGTTGGCCTGTCTATTTGTGCTTCACCTACATGGAGGACAGTATATTTTGGCCAGGGTCACCTTCACATTGACACCCAAAACCATCTCAGTGGCAACAGGCATACCAAATGTTGGAGAGCAGTGGCACAAGAAGAAGAAGGTGGATAGACAACACTATGAGCCTTACATTAAGGCCAGATTCTTCAGTCAACTCACAAGAGTCTTCACATTCAGATATTTGAAAGATGAGTACGCTCCACTCATGAAATTGACCATGAAGTAATTTTGCTGGAAGGGGAGGTTCTCTCAATTATATGCTTATCATATCAGGTTGCTCCTGCACTTTACCAGGGTGATGATGATGAACCTCCTATTTTTCATATGCAAAAACATAGAGAGGATGAACACCTTCATGTGGCATAAGACCCCTCAGCAGCAACTTAACAATGTTTTTCACTTTGCTCTTATCTGGATTTTGGTAGATCATCAGTTTGGATTGCAGGGCATTGCTTTGGAGGAATTCATCTCCCGTGACCTCTTCAGCACTTCACAGGTACTATCAGAGCTAGAGCACAAGATAGGTGGTCCTTCTCATTAGTATGAGCACCATGAGACCACGACTATGCCGGTATTTGTGAGATATCAAAGAGGCAGATGGCACTTGTTTGCAGCTGCAACTCGAGCGTTACCTCCACCCAGGGTGGAAGGGAACTTGCTTTCGGCATCGGCTACATAGGTATAGGACAAGGGAAAGAGGCCTATGCATGATGAGGGGCCATCAGATGAACAGGAGGCCAACTTCATCCTCATTCAGGATGATGATGTAGATGTGGAGAGTGCCCGACTTAGGATGACCATTCAGGAGCAAAACACGGAGATCCAAGACTTGTCACTGAATGTGGAGAGGGCCAGATGGATCATCAAGTATCTGGAGCAGAGGAACAAGTAGCATGAGAACTAGCATGCAATCATGGAGCTGCAAAGCATCCGTGAGAATCGACAAGCTGCCCAACAAATGAGGATCGAGCTCACTACCTTGGAGCAAGAAATCAACAATGACTGTGAGTCCTGGCTAGAGCGGGTCAACATCCACCTGAAGAGACTACTGGAGAAGGCCGATAGAGACAAAACCATACTAAGGAGGATGGTTTATCATTACAGGGCACATAACATGAGTGCAAAGGCCCGGATAAGGAGTTTGAAGGCAAAATTGAGCAAAGCAACAAAAGAGGCAAAAGAGGCAAAAGAGAAATATCGGCTTCGTATCTTGGCTGAAGCTTTTGTGGCCTAGCATAGTGCCTCTTAGAGAACCTGTAGCCTAAATTTCAAGAAATTTTGGGCAATTTTGGTCACATGGTAATTTTTTGGTCAAAACATAGGTTTTTTCTCCCTGTGCGCCGCGCCATTGGCGCGACGCATAAGATTGGGAGCTCCAAATGACAAATGGCTTACATTTTTGGATTCAGCATGCAAAATCACGACTAATGGTGCTTGGGAAAGAAATTTGGGCATGATTTCAGTCTCCAGGAGGTCAAAAACACCCAAAACATGGCCTCTCTACCCCTAGTTGGACACACAGGAAGCAGTCTTGGGAGAATGAAGATTTAGAGGGGAAAATGAGCTCCAAATTCAAAAATTCCACTTTGGTTGGAAAATAGATAGGATATGATTTCCAACTAGCACACTTGGGCACATTTGGGACTCCTGCAAGTGCCTCAAAACTGGTCCCAAAGTGGCGCAGTGCATATAGAAAATGGCGCGGTGCATATAGGAAAAAAGGCCCAATTTACCTCTGTTTCACGAAATTTTGATTCGCGACTTCTCCAAAGTGGGTCCGCTCATCTACACTTCACTTTTTCAGCACCTAAGGTGGCATTTAAAGTATTTTCACTCCATATTTGCTTCTATCCAAGTGGCAAAGGAAGGCAAACAGTCACCCAAGCCATTTGTCATGTTTGTGATGTTGCACCTGTAGCTAATGGTTGGCTTTCCACCTCCATTTTGTAATGATTCCAGTAACTCCCCAACCCTTGGGTATTCTATCTCTTCATGGAACATTCTATATATTGTATGCAAACTATTTGCAAAGGGTTGGTTGGCTTGTAACTTCTGGGAGACTATGGGAAAGAAACTCTGTTTCTTCATAGTATATTTTGACAGAGGATTAATGAAAGGCAACAACTCTGTTTCATGAGATTCATGTGGTTGTGAGCATAGAAAACGTGTCTCTTATGTTTCATATGTATTTCTTTATGTTTCATAGTTCATTTCATATTCATTTCCAGTGAAATTTTGTAAGTTAGATAAGATAGAATTCAATTTTATTGTTGTGCCTGTGGGAAAATTTCATGTTCAGCATTTTTCTTATGTTGAAAAGGATGCATGTGCATATGCCCTTTTCACCCTCCTAAGCAATCTCTCCATTCCATGCTATTTCAAACTAAATTTCTAGCCTTTTCGCCTGTCTTACCTCACGAAATAATCTGTGCCTTTTTATTTCATCCTCTGCTCATTGTTGTCTGTTGGTCCCATACCATCGCAGAAACACAGTCATTCATAAAAATTGCTTCTTGTATCCATATTCACTTACTAGCCTAAGATAAATATTTCACAGTAAGTCATCTTAGACCATATCATTTCAAGTATTCACTGAGCATGACTCAGAGAGAGCCCTCTCCCATTCTGGTAGGGCTAGCTACTAGACTAAGCATGGTTTATGGTTACCTTGAATTTTTCCTTCCTTCAGCCTAAGGTGGATTTAGGTGCTAACAATTTATCTCTCCACAAAAATGCTAAAAGATTTAGCAGGAAGGTGGTGATCAATGCAAATAAACCAATTATCAGCGCACACTTGTGGTAACATTTGAAGGATCCACAGTTCCTGAACCAAAATAAAAAATCGAGTGACGGGTTCAATACTGGTCTTAGATTCCCGGCTCTCCAATTCTCCTCCATTAATACGCTACTCTGATGCTATTGCTATTGCTATCTATAGCCTATGCATGAAAGCCTCCTCTCTTGTGCAAATGGTATGATTATTTTTAATAACTATGAGCTGTTGCATTGTATATGTGTATGGCAGTGAGTCGGTGAATGGTGAATGCCATTACACTGGATGATATTGCAGTGTATGGTATTATGTTGAACATTGTATACCTCTGTCTCCTCAAGTTCAGTTTTAGATTCTTTTGGAATCTCAAATACTTGTGCACTCTGTCTCATTCTTGTATGTTGAATTAAATGACAGGTGCTTCATTTGATTGAACATTGTGATGTTTCTCGGCCTTTGATTGAAGATTAAAGTCTTGTGTGATGTGTAGAGAGGTTGAAAGCTAGAACTCTTAAACACTTGATCACATTTTTGCTGCGTGAAACTTTTTGAAAATTGGTCTTGCTACACGCTACACGGTTCATGTTATGAGGATTGGAGCATTGAATTGTTTTTGTGTTGGCTCGTTCCTTCTATCGTGTGTTATGAACCACATATCCTACAAATGATATAATGATCATGAGACTATGTGCTTGGAGCTCTGGATAAATCCATGTTTTAGAAGTTCATTGGTCGAGGATCAATGTTTCTTTTGAAGGTCATGGCCTAACATTTTGAATTTTAGAGTGTGGAAGATTAAGGTTGCAAATGAGTAGGCGAGCACGGAAATAAGGTTGTGAACTGAGTATTTTATTGATTGAGTCGTGGAGCATCGAGGTGGTGCATTTGAACCCTCTGCGTTGAATTTTGTGAATGGTGTGCTATGCGTTCAATCATATCTCCTTTATTGAATAGAAAAATGGTATGTGTTTAAATTCATTGAAGTCCTTTTTATAGTTGGCACATATATAAATTGCTTTGATGCTTCAAGTTAAAGTGAGTGCATGTTTTGTCAAGACCATGAAATTTGAATAAAGAAATATCACACTGAGCATGATGGATTACTTAGAGGCTCTTACCGAAAAGTAAAATACAATTGATTATTCATACATCATCAAAAATACTTCTTGTAAGTTCTGCAAAATTGGCAAATGTAAGGTGCTTCTTATGTGCTTTCAGCTTTGCAGTTTATGAGATTATGTACAGGTTTGTAAGCCACCTTTTATGTGAAAAATTGGGTTAGACTGGGAAAGGATTGGTGTAGCCAATATCTTGTGTGGTGAAATTCTTATTTATGTACATCAAGTTTAGTTTAGAATAAGAATTATAGCATGTGGGGTTTTCGATATTTGAACTAATTTGGAGATTGGAGACTATTGAGAGCTTCTTTGCCTTAGCATTGTATTAGAGTTTGGAGTGCGTTGAGATCATTATTATTTTACTATTTTTTTGAGGTTAAAAATGGCTCCAATGGTGCAATATTAGAGTTAATGGACAATCTAATACTCTCTACTATGGATAATACAATCAAAATTAGCAAGGATTTTCTCACCGATAATCAAAGTTGTTTACAAGATGTACATGACAAGATTGAATTTTTGCAACTTGAATCTCAGCTATTTCTATTCAGAACAATGAAACAGACTCCCATAAACAACAAGTCAATAATGTTGAAAATTCAGATTCAGTGCCTAATACAACAACAGATTTGCAAGCAGAAGTAGAAATTCAGCCTGCACTTTCCAAGCCCATCATCAAACATTGGGAAGAGCTTGTCCACAACAAGCATAGAACTAGTCTTGGGTATGACAAGGATGTGTACTTCCATATTCCAGACTACTCCAAACCAATCCAATTTCAAAATGGTGGATTTCTTTAGGATAGTTCATCTTCACCTCCTCCTCATGACAGTTCACCTTCAACTGTTCTAGATTTTGCCCCTCTCCCACAGCAACAACAACAACAACAAGTTGTGAAATGCCAACATTGTGACCGAGTTGGCCATCTGAAATATCACTGTTTTGATCTTCATCCATGTAATCACTGTCATAAAACTAGTCATTCTTTAAACATATGCTTAAGGAAAAAACCTTGTGCAAGAACAAAGATTTGTCTTGGATGGATCACTTCTTAGCAATGGGCATCAACAGCCAAGAAGATATTACAGTCACATGTCAGAACTTGTTCCAGAGTATTGAACAGTCTTGCAGTTGAGTTTCTCCATCATCTCACCTTGTATCTAACAAGGAGGGAAATGATGGTCATCTACAAGCTTCAAAGCCACATCAAGCGAGCTTGAGCCACAACCAGACACACTAAATTCAGAGTTGTAGCTAGAGACAAAGATGCCCCTGAGCATGCCTTCAGTTGGTGATTTGGGACACTTCCTCTTGCAGAAGACTTCAACTTCTTGCCAGTTTCGGAAGAGTTCTAGGAATAGAATTGGGGACACTTCCTCTAGCAGAAGACTTCATCTTCTTGCCAATTTTGGAAGAATTCTAGGAATTGCATTAAGCATTCCAAAGTTTTTGGTCATCCTTAAACCATCACAGGTTGAGACTTCCCTTTTCAAGTTGAATTTCTCCCTTTTATGTGGGGTGAGACCTCCCTTTATTAGTTGAAGGTTTCCCTCTTGAAAACATTAGGAGCACTTCCTTTCGCAGAATACTTGAGCTTCATGCCAGACTTGGAAGAGTTCTAGGAACTACACTAAGTGTTCTAGTGTTGGTGGTCATCCTTAAACCACCGCCCTTTATACCAAAATTTCAGAGAGCACATTCAGCCTAGTGCTACCATGCATTTTTGCACATTTTTTATTACAACTCTCTTCTTGGACTCATACATAACCCTTTACATTAAGGGAGGGAACGTTGGACACCTAATCCTCTAAGGGTTGGTGTGGAAGCTGAACAACTAAAAGGAGTCCAAGAGACCACTTGGAATATGAATCCAAGGGTCACGCCGTGTACTATAAATGTATATCATTTGTTAATAGTAAATGCACTCTCCTGATTATCTTTCCTATTTGTCTTTGCCATGCGTTTGTTTAACAGAGCCTTCAGTAAGGGATTCAAGGCTTCCTTCCAGTGGTAGTTGGTAAATAAGATCAAGGCGTAGGAGCTCCCTTTCGGTGGGTGCCATTAAATGACACCAGGGGGTTAGAGCTCCCTTCCAGTGGATGTTGGAGAAATAGAGAAGGTTGTAGCCTTCTATAGGTGGGTTCGTACATGATGGTATGAGTCTGCACAAATACAAGATAGTAAGATGTTTTTATTTATAATAAAAGATAAAGACAAATATGACAATAACGATGGTTTTTCCCTCATTAGGTTTCCACCTAAAAATCCTAGTGTTCATGTGTATTGATGTATTACTTATGTGTGATGGTTTATTCTATTCTTATTGGACATGGTTATTATTTAATTAATGTCTAAATAAGTAATGATGCATTGGTTCAAGTTAAACAAATGATGAATTGGTTGAAAAGTTACTTACCTGGGTATATTCTACATATCCTCATCACAGTGACATACATATGGTGATTCACTAAATTAAAGCAGCATTGAGAAATATGAATAAGAAATTGAAAGGTTTTAGTGAGTTTTAAAATACTGATTCACCCCCATCCCCCAATATTTTTCCCAACAATTGGTATCAGATTATGTACTTTAGAAGAAGCTTGATCGCTTAAAGGAGATCAATCAAGATGATGGGAAAAAGGAAGACAACTTGAAGGAGGGATTCAAAAAATTGTGACAATGATATATCAGATGCAGTAACAATTACAGATCTCATAAAATATTCAACACCTCACTTTCTATTGATCAAGAATGAAGAAGACAATAACAAGCAATTATCAGGTATGGGATTTCATTTTAACTGTGGTCCATTTCTTTTCCTATGCAATAATTATAGTAATGATGAAAGTGAAACAATTGAACTTGCACTCATGGGTAAAACTGAAAGTAAGCACTCTAAATATAAAATAGATTAAAAAATGTTGGCCCTAGAAGTAGAAGATGAAGGCATGTTCGCAACAGTGGACAATGAAGGCATACTTATGCTAAGTAATGATAATTATCACCAATGGAAAGAAAAGATAAAGTATAATCTAATGAACTATCAATTTTTTGTATTTAGTATGCAATGGATAAACCAAAATTCCTCCATGAAATTAGGAAGTTCAAAAGAACAGTAAGGAATTAAGTGTCATCATTAATAGCATACCTGATTCAACATTAAGCAAGGTTATGCATTATCCAACTGCAAAGAAATTTTGGAATAAGATACAAGAAATCCATGAAGAAAACCCAAAGGAAGATTGCTTATTAGGATATCTATCAAGCAATCCTATCCCTAACAATGTGTCAAAAAATGAACATGATAACAAAGCAACCTTTATTATGTTAGATGGAGTTGTTAATTCAGAAGAAGACAAGTTAGAATAAATTTTTGATCTAAGAACAAAACATGATCATGCTTTGAAAAATATTGTTAATCTTAAACATAAGTTGTAGGCATATGATAACAAGGATGATATTAAATGAGTAAATGTTTTTGTGGAATCTCAACAATATTGTGAAGGTCTTGAAGTTGATATTGTCTCTCTAAGAGAAGATCTTGAAAAATTAGATAATTAGAATGAAGAACTACTTCAAGCATTTGAAGAACAAGAAAATGGGCTAGAAGAAGAGATTTCAAAATTAAAGAAGCAAGTGGAAGAAGGAAGAGCCATTAAAGAAGATATGAATAAGAAATATGTAGGAAAGGAAAATAAATATCAAAGATTGGAGGTTGAGGTAAACATTCTAAAAGGTAAATTAGAATAAAAGGATAAAAATTTGAGATTTCAAGATAGTACTAAGATTTTGGATAATATTCTTAGTAGTCAAAGGTTTCCCACCATAAAATATGGTCTTGGCTTTAATGAAACTGTTGAAGGTGAATCTAATTCATAAGATGATGCAAGGAATTTAAAGGGTAGCAATGCAAAACCTGAGATCCTTAACAAAGAGATAAGAAGTCAACCCACTCAACAACCAAGGAAAGTGAATATTCAAAGAAAATCATTTAGTCCTAACTATAGAAATGTTAATCAATTATCTCCTGTGAGTAATAATGTTGAATGTTTGATATGTCATAATTATGGACACGTTGTAGATAATTGCAAAAGTAGAATGTTTCAATCACAATAAAATAATCGCTTCACAGAAGGATCATCTACTTCAAGGTACTCCTTCTTATTTGAAGGGATACTGTTTTTCTTGCAATATATTTGGTCACAAGTCCATTGATTACATAGAAGAAATATGAAACAAAAATATTATGATTCCTCTGATCATATAAGATGTTATGCTTGTAACAAGTTTGGGCATGTAACAAAAGAATGTAGGAACAAATCTATCGATCACATTAGAAAACATGGCAAGCAACCAGAGAAGAATATTTATGTCTCAAGACCTAAAAAAGATGGATCCACCAGCATTTCTCATAATAAGCAGAAAGAAGAAGAATAGATAAGTTGTGGTCTTTCTCTCTACTCATTTGAAGAAGAAGATGAACGTGACAAAGACAAAAAATTCTCTCATCACATGACTGGAGATAAGAGTAAGATGGAGTCTCTCAAAAAAACCAATATGGTAATGTTATTCTTGGAAATAATGCTGCAACAGAAGTTATGGGAAAGCGTAGAGGCAAAATTAATAAACATAGAGGAGAAGCTGATACTTTATTAGTTCAAGGGCTAAACTAGAATATTCTAAGTGTAGATGAAATGGGAGATAAATGAAATGTAATTGTGTTTACATCAATCAAATGCAAAGTTATAGATGAAGAATCTAGAAAGGTCATAGCAAGAGGATATAGAAACCTAAACAAATTATATGTGTTTAAAGAACCAAATTCTCACAGATATGAGGAGGATTCAAACTCAGAGTAAAAGAAGATGCTGCCCATTGAAGTCCATTATTCTTAAAAGAATAATTCTAATATTAATTGCAGAAGTGATGTGAGGTACATGACCTTATGAGAGCAAAATATGATTATCAAGTCCTCAAGATCAGTGACATGTAATCTCAGGGGGAGTAATACATATGTTGTCTTGATGACAACTCCCATGGTTGGTTTTGATATTCATATTTCCTACATTACTAATAGTGTATCTGATGTAGTAACAATGAATAGGTACAGACAATACAATCTCAGGCAGAGATGTGGTTATGAAATTTCAGCATTTTACTTTCTGTACATGGATATTATGAAGGATAGTCATGTATATATGCACGTTTTGATACATACAAACACATATGTTTTCCTATGGTGAAGAAACTGTAGGACAAACTAAAGGAAAGTCTATTATATGCTTCAGACAATTATTATTTTCCTTTCTTGTTCCGATGTTGATGGTTACAGTCCGGGGATGCTACTTAGAAGTGGTATTGGCTAATGATGGTTTATGAATTGCTATAATATTACATTGATGACATAGATTTACTGATAGATGACGTTTCTTTGATGACCTTACTGATGGATAAGCTCATGTGGTCAAACCTGACAGTGAATAGCTGTCACAAGTTCAAGGGGAGCATTTTCTATGCTTCTAATAATGCATTATTGGCATTATAATTTCTTGAGAACGTCTTGTTACATAATGATGCTTATATTAATGATGTTCATGTTGCTAAATTTTTTGTATGATGCGTCATTCTATGTTGTAGTCATGGGTTTCATATGATGAGATCATGGATGATACATATATATTGCTTGAGCCACATAATTGTTATGATGCTACTAATCAGATTTATGATGATAGAAGATTTTGTTGATGATGCATATGATAGGTTACTTACATGTTGATATTCATAAGTTTAAGGAGATAAATAAAGCTTTATTAAACAACCTTATTATTTGATGATGATGAGTATCACTAATTAATTTTATGATGTTGTCATTATGCATTCAACGATGCATAATTTACATATGGTGGAGTTATGGATGATGATGCCTATACTGCTTGGCTCTAACATGTACATGATATGATGAAAATTGTATATTGTTTAAGGATTGTTGCTTTTGATGGTATCAAGGATATGTGTTACTAACAAATTTTGATAAATTATGGTGAGCTCATGGTTTGTTATTGATGATTTGTATCATTAATGAGAAGCTATATACATACTACTATCTCTATGTCATGGGATATCATTGATGAGTGAATTATGGATAGGGATCTTATTGATGATTAATTAAGTTGCATATTGATGAAGTGGTGTTGGTGTGATAGTTATTCTTGCATGAAGAAAATGGGCGAAGAGAATGATGTTACTGTAGGTTTCATGAAGACATCTGCTAAATGATACTTCAAGACATGGCATACTTAGTCACATATTGATGATGTTAAGGAATGATGCTAATTTTCCCTATCTTACTTTATGATTATATGCTTGATTCTCACATATGTTGATTGATGCATGAAAAGACATGTTGCTATACTTTGATGCACATTGATTGAGACTCTTTCTACTAAGGGAAATAGCAAGTTGACCTTGATGAGGTTAAGAGGATGAGTTGATAGCATATCTCTATGGAAAATCTTATGTTTCATACTTGGTCACAAGTTAATGATATAAAATATACATTATCTTCTCTTGCAAATTGATGATGAGAATGTGCATGTTGTGATTCATGTTACTGCTAAAATATGCTTATGGTGCAGGTCCTATATGGTGTATGATAGTTGTTGATGACTATCATGGTCTTATTGATGTCTTTTGTTTTGCTAATAAATGCCATATCTATCTCTCAATGTAAAGGTCATGTAAAGACCTATGTTATAAATCATTGTAAAAATCAGTCATGTATGAACTATTGTGATCAAGTCATGCAATCCCATGTTTTTGGGAATGTGATGTAGTTTGTAACCCCACTGTGTTGGGTGATCAACGTAAGCATGAGTCATTAGTGATAGGAAAAGTCATGTCTGGTTGAGTCATAGAGTCAGTACATCTTTGTATATCTTCAGAAAATTTAGCTTGTGCTCAGGGGGAGCATGGTAAGTATTCAATATTCATAATCATCAAATCAAATCTATAACACTCATGTCAAAAAAGTGAGAGAAGACTTCTTTCAACATTAGTCATCCCTTTTCCCTTGATGTCAAAGGGGGAGAGAAACTTGGTGTTTGGAGAATGCTTGGTATATATACATATGTGTTTACAGGTATCTACAGTTGGTGGTGACCAAACACCAAAGTGGTTTCCATCAAGTCCAAAGGGGGAGATTGTTGGCATTATGAAAAATGTTTTGTCCCTAATGGCAACCTAATTAATAAATATGTCAACAAGATGGTAGAAGGATGAGTATTCAAGTCAGTACATATGTGAGAGGAACATTGGAAAAAAGGAACATCAATTCAAAGGTAGAAGAATGATAAAGATGAACTTTGAAGAAGTATACGTAGGTTATTTGAAGAAAAGTTGTGTACATATGTAGGCGTGGTGAAGAAAAGTTGCTATATGCAGGTTCTATGAAGAAAATCCACGTACATATGTAGGTTTTCTAAAGAAAAGTTGTGTACAGTTTTTGCACCATGGTATTCTAAATACCAGGGGTCTTTACCATGGTATTGACTCATAGTAATGAGTGTGGCAATGAATATTTGATTCGTCTAAGAATACCATCGGCATTACAAAGGCTTTGACCTGTGGGATTAAATAAGGCCTAAGCTATATAAGGAGATTAAGATCAAAGTGTTTGTGTGAGCAACTGATGAATATTTCATGAATAGTTAAATTTGAAGAAAGTGTGCATGTAATGGGCTATTAATGAATTGTTTGATCTGATACTAAGTATACACTCAGGAATTTGATGATTTATAAGATCCAATAGATTTGGAATGACTATTTTGATAATGGATTGATTTGATATGTAATATTTATGTTTTATGCATATTTTAGTATGTAAAGATGGGTTTGTTCTGAAGGTCTGATGTGCAATGAAGCTATAAGTAAATAGTTGCAGATATGTATGAAGGGTTGATAACCTGAAAAGCGCATGCATACATGGGTTTGATAACCTAAAAGATGCATACATATGCACACTTAATGCTAGTAAGTCATGCACCAATTCTACGCTTTGGACAGATTTGTATGTGGGTTTGATTCCCGAAGAGCGCATATACACGCATAAGTGTTTTGTGGAAAGTGCGAATATAAGATAGGGTTTTGTTGAGTAAGATGTCTGATTAGTCTAATCAGTCTTGTTCTGTTTCTGATGTCTGCCAATGAAGTCTTACTTGATGATCAGGGTCTAATAATGATGATTAAAGATGAATTAATTGATTGAATATTGATGATGCTGCTAGTTGTATGTGATTCAAGATTTATGATGGTTCCATTATATTTCAGAGTAATTCATTGGTTCAGGGTGTAACTCATTGTTTTTTTTAGAATGATAGTCATTCAATTTCAAGGTTCAACTTTTTGAGATCTACACGCATGTATGCTTCAAGGATGTCATGTATACATGCGAAATTGCTAAAGTAAAGTAGCTTATTTATTATGATATTTTATTGATCACGGTTTTCAGTTGGTTCAGTGAGTTGATGCAATGTTTGAGTTCAATATTGGTATTCTAGTTACAATGATCTAACTTCTTTGGTTGTTTGGGAATAAATTGATTTGTTTGGGTCTCATTGGATTTAGTTGGTTCAATGATTGAGTGATTTATTGCAGTGATTAGTTTTAGTTTTAAGATTTGGTATTGGGCTTAATGATGGTAGTGGGTCTAGTGTGAAAATTTGATGAAAAGTGGTTGACAAGTTGTGATGTTTTGTATAGGGTGCATCCAGTGTGAAAATGTATGTAACGCGGTCACGATGGTGTTGAGAGTTGGAGCCTTCAGTAAGAGAGACAAAGCTTCCTTCCAATGTTAGCTAGTAAATCAGATCAAGGGGTTGGAACTCCCTTTGAGTGGGTGTTGGAGAACTAGAGAAGGTTGTAGCCTTCTACAAGTGGGTTCTTGTGTGCTGGTATGAGTCTACACCAATACAAGATTGTAAGATGTATTTATTTATAATAAAAGATAAAGACCGGGATGAAAACAACGATGGTTTTCCCAGATTGGGTTTCCACCTAAAAATCTTGGTGTTCATATGTGTTGACGTATTTCTTATGTGTGATGATTTATTCTATTCTTACTTCACATGGTTAATGTTTAACTAATGTCTAAATAAGTAATAACGCACTATTTCAAGTTAAAGAGATGATGAATTAGTTGAAAAGTTAGTTAATTGGATATATGCTACTTATCCTTATCACAATTGCATATATATGTTGGTTCATTAAATTAAAGTGGTGTACAAAAATATGAGTAAAAACTAAAACGTTTTAGTGAGTTTTAAAATACCGATTCACCACCCCCTTAGTATTTTTCCCAACACTCGCAATGTGTGCAAGATGGCTTTGCTCCTTACTCCTTGTTGGTTGTATCTGCCTTCTTATCATTTCCCTTGCCTTTTCCTTTGAACTTGCCATTATGAGGTTTGAAAGATGATTTATTCAGTTGCTCTTCTTTATCATTCTTTCCCCCGCTTTCAAGGTGAATGGCCTTCACAATGGCCACATCAATAGTAGGAGGCTCAATTAATAAAAATGCATGTATGATGTAACTATGTAAAGCACCAATATACTTTGGTACATTTTTGGGTGAATCAAGTGAAATGCCCAAATTCAATGCTTGTTTTCTAAACTCTTCTATGAAGTTTTTAACATTTTGACCCTTTCCTTGTCTTAGATATTGTCATTCCATTAAAGCCTTTCCTCCACAACCTAAAGGATAAAACTGATGTTTTAATGCAGAAACAAAATTGGACCAAGAAGAAAGGAGATTACCCAAGTTTGTGTTACCTTTCTGCAAATTTATCTCCCACCAAACGAGAGCGGTGCCGCTCAATCAAAGAGATGCTAATTGGATATTTTCCTCAATTTGTTGAATCTGATAATAAACTTCAATTCGTCTAATCTAATTGTTTAGTTTCTCTACATTACATTCTCCATTATATGTGGGAAAATCAAACTTTACATCTAGCTTAAAAAATGGCTTCTTAGATGTATTCCTTTGATGCCTGTTAGAGTGATGAGAAGAAGAAGAAGAAGAACTGTCACTAGAGGATAGAGAGGGTGGTTCATGAGGATTTCCTCTTCCACCTTCATGATTTACCAATGCGGTCATCTCACTCTTTCTTCTCAAGCTTAATTGTCTTCTCATACTCTACAAACAACTTGTCAACTTTCTCCACCATGGTGAAGAAGATCTTGTGATAATATCACTCTTCCTCCATTTGAGCTTCCTCATATGCCATGTTTCGTCTTTATGGTGCATGCCCCACTTTGGGGTCAAAGGATTTAAGTTTTACTTCACCTCTTTGGATCTTGTTACTGGTTAGCATTCACTCATGCAACTCACATACCAAACTTGATCCAGATCTTATAACTTCAAGGATACATACATAACTGCATATAAAAGAGCATGTAACCAAGTAAGTTAACACATGAAAAAGAAGTGGAAATAATAAAGCAACCATGAGATCAAAGGCACACAAATGATGTAATTACGGAGTTCACCCAATGTGGGCTACGTCTCTGGGCCCTACTCAAAGTTAGGAAGCCTTCCTTTATTAAGTGGCAGCAAAGAAATGAATTACAATCAACTTTACAAAAATGACCATTATAACTACTTTCCTAATGATGTGTTGAAAATGGAGACATAGGATGGAGAAATAGATTACACGGTTCGATTCCTACCGTGAAAAGGTGCAAAAATGATTATAAACTTGTCAAATTTTGACACTAGAATCTCTGGTCCTTTAAGGGAATATTTTTATCATCTTGGAAGATCCCTTGCTCATGGTTGTGGCCCTCCTAGCTGCTAAGATTTATGCTAATCTTCCCTTTGCTAATCTACTTAGCAAATGAATTGAGGGATTATATTAAATAAGGGGCAGAGCCACCAACGTGGGGTTTTTGGCCTGTTGGTGGTGGCGGCACATAGTATGGAGGTGTTTCTAGTTTGAATCCCATCATATACCATATGAAGCTTGTCATTTTGGTAGACTTGTTCATTGGTTACATCTAAATGGAAGGAGGTTAAGTTTAATGTCACAATTTTGGTATGTATGATGAGGTTGGTGGGTCGGGTGGGTTCAAACCCCACCAATCTTACATTATTATATAACCATTGTTAACCGATGGTTGTGCAGTTCCACCAGGGGTAGCCCACCCACTTATTTGATTATGTTTGATTCAATGTTGTTTTCGGGTGGCGACCCACCACCCAATTTTATTTTTATATGGTAATGTAGTTAAAATTTCAGATCCCTTTTGTAAAGGTTACTAGACAAATTAAGTAGGTGAAAAATTCAACTTTGTTTACCGTTGTTTTCTATGCACCAACCCTTCACCAATTTGTTGCCTCGTTAGTGACTTCCACTTAGCCAAGTTTGACCAAAACTTTGACCAGCTATAACTTGAGCATACAAACTCAGATTTGTTGGTGTTCACATTGTTGGAATCAGGTCAATGAGTACTAGGATATGGTACTAGTTTCACTTCCATTTGATGACTTTTTATTTTTGAGTTATTTTCAAGGCCACTTCTATTTCTGGATCCACCTCAATCTTTCCCTTAGGCTCTAGGAGCACCCCTCTATATGCCTTTATTGCATCAAACCATGGATTCCTTTACCTTTATTAATTCATCTCCTTGTTTATTCTCTCTCAATAAAACCAAAATGTATTTCTTACTAGAACTAATAAACTTCTTGGCCTGGTTAACACTTACTACTAAGATATTTTATTTATCTTTGCGTGCATTATGCATATAACATCTTTCAGCCTTTATCAAGTCATAATGGTTATATATTTGAATTAATGTTGCATCCCTTGTATACATATAAGGGATTCCAAAAACTACACCATACACGTCAAGGGGTGTTGCGTCTAACTCAATTTCATCAATAAACTTTGCACTTATAGAAGATTTGATCTTACACTGTTTCTTGACATGGATTTATTCGACCTTATGCAGCCACACCAACAAGAATGGGCTTTGATAATTTTGAACCTTTGATCACCCTCACTCTAAGTGCTTCCATGTGACATTCCCACTAGGTTAACACATGGTCATCTAATATTAATATGGAAAAATAAATCTTTTTCTCCTCTTCTATGTAGTGGAAATTGAAATGGACCTACAACTATTTCAACCAATGATTCAAATTTAATGCATCAATCTCACTTTGCTATGGCCTGATATCCATTTTCACTCTCATTTTAAAAAATCATTGTGAGTAGATAATGGTATTATAACTTGGTTTCTCTTTCTTAGGCTATTTTTTGAACCCTTTCTAGGTCTCTGTGATATATATATTTCTGCTCCAGTATGATCCTTGTGTTATGACCTCCAACCTCAAAATAAACATCAAAGTTCACTGAGTCACATACAAAAAAAAAGAAGAAAAAGTGCTCAAAATTACATTAATGAACTTAGGGGAGACTAAAAGCCCCCACTAATGTTCTTCTTCAATGATTTGATTTTTTGTCAACAGTAAACCACCTTTAGAAAGGTTGTCAACCTAAGGATTGTGCTCATAGTATACATGCTCTAAAGGTATCTCCTAAAACTGCCTTGAAATTTCCTTCAGATACTTAGCCAAAGGAGGTAAACTAGTACTATGGATATGAGGCTACTCTTGGATCTAAATTGTAGTGAGATGAAACGCCAAAAATATCTAGCATAAGAATTTATTTGTTAAGTATTAATTTCATAAAGAAAAATAAAGACTTGAATTCCCCAACTTGATTTGTTCATTTTCCCATATTAGTCTCTGATGTAGGACAATGAAAATCTCATAACAATAACAAAAGACCCAAACCACAAACTTTTCTCAGCCCTTGAGAGGCCTTATCAAAGAAACTCCAAGCTTGTCCACCAAAAGTTTTCTCTCATCACATCACTTCTCTATATTCACATTAAGCTTGTAAATTAATAACAAAGCTAATACTTGAGGAAAGATTTCAAAATATAGGATTGATGTACCTTGAAATAAGCTAGAGTTGTGGATGAGCCAAATCCTAGAAGTAACTAAAAAGGAAGCTACTCTAAAAGATTTGAATTT
>APFE030796499.1:7261-95945 GCA_000404065.3 Pinus taeda | reverse complement strand
TCCCGATTTTGGGATCTAGTGGGAAATCTCTGTGTATATGTGTTTTATGTGTTATGCTCTTGCATTTTTATTTTTCCTATGATTTAGAATTCGTATGCAGGTAATTTCTGTACGAGGTTAAAACCTACACTATTGTGTGTAGATGAAATGCTTATTGTTTGGTCTAACATGTAGGAAATAAATGTGCTCAAAGGAAAATTAGAAAAATCATTTGTAATTAATGATTTGGGTTCTGTAAAACAAATCCTTGGTATGAGAATAACTAGAGAAATGAAAAAGCACAAATAAACATTATCTTAGAGTGAGTACATAGAAAAGGTGTTGGAAATATTTAATATGCAGAATGAAAAACTAGCAATACAAATTTGGCTATCCATTTAAAACTAAGGAGATGTGTCCCAAGACCCATGATGAGATGGATAATATGTGTAAAGTTTCATATGCATCAGTTGTTGGAAGCTTAATATATGTAATGATCTGCATAATACCTAATGTTGCATATGTAGTGGGAGTTGTAAGTAGGTATATGAACAAACCAAGAAAAGAGCATTAGATGGAAGTGAAATGAATTCTCAGGTATTTGATAGGTACCACAAATAAAGCATTATGTTTTAGAGGTTCAAACATTTCTCTATAGGGCTATGTTGATGCAAATATGGTAGGTGACAAATATAACAAGATGATCACCACAGAGTACGTGATTAATGTAGGTGGAACAACTGTCTAACGGGTTTCAAAATTACAAAACAATGTTGCACTTTCAACAACAGAAGCAGAGTATTTTTTTGCTATAGATGCTAGTAAAAAAATGATTTGGTTACAAATTTTTATGGATGATTCATAAAATGTCATCGATATTCCGTTGGGCAATTCTTCACAATAGATCTAATTATATTAAAACAATGAAAATTCTACACTATTACAGTTTATTAAACTTTAAAATCTATGGATTTAATTGTAATTAGTGAATGCATGTGAATGGAAATTATGAAAAAAATGGATAACGATAAAATAAGCTCACACACACATAAGCCACAAGAGATTCTCTCTAGGAAACCCTGTAAGGAGAAAACCCAACTGGAAGGTCATGAAGTTTCAGTCTCTTTCTCTATCTGGAAATATGGTTGTGGGTACAAAGAAGTAATGACTGTGGCCCATGGGCTACTATAGTGCATAGATCCTCTCTGTATGATCTACCTTTTATTTCTCTTGGCTATCTTTGCTTAGTTATGGAACAAAATGATTTCAAAAGAATGGAATTCCTCTTCCTCCTAGTGGTCCAGTTATAACACAACTCGATAGCCTACTGGTGGTTAATTTTGACTAAATTAAATTTGAACTAGAGTTAAAAAATGAACTCTTCTAGAGTATTTACATCATAAACAAGTGCTTAACCCCTTTTCCATGAATAATGGGGGTTGACATAACCTCCTCCCAAACTATAGGTGTGAAAACAAGAAGGCCAACTTCTAAGTGGCTTAACTTTTTCATATGGACTCTGATTGATGCACTTCTTGTGTAGTTCGAAAGGTCTTTGTGTATAGAATAGCATGAAAAGGTGCAACAATAACACGACAATTTTTTACCCTCAAAAGTGTTGTTTGATGCCTAAAAACTCTCCCAAAATGTTTCAGACTTCGTTTCGCCAAACTGGGTCTCATTGGTAAAAACGGTCTCGTGAGATCATTCCTCCACGTTTTCCACTTCAAATGCATCGAGATGGATGAAAAACAATATAATGATCTAATTTTGATCAATGGATGAGTTGGGTAAGAAGAAGGAGATGAGAAGGTTATATAGTGACAGTCAGAATTCCATTCATCTTGCAAAGAATTTAGCCTTTCATTCTAATATTAAATGTATACAACTCATGCATCATTTCATATGGTCAATTTTTGATGATGGATAGCTGAAACTGGAAAAGATACACTCTAGCCCGAATCCTACAGAGATGTTGAAAAAGGTTGTAAACGGGGAGAAATTGAGTTGCTACTCATTTTCAATTGGTGTTTAAGAATGATGATGAAGATGAAAATCAAGAAGGTCGAAAGTGGGAGAATTATCCAACAAGTGAAGCAGTGATGGAGTTGATATAACCAGTCTCCAAGTAGGAGATTACTAGATGTGGAGCCTGATTGCATTCATTTTTCTTAGGTATTGTTTCAACTGCGTTTGGATGGAAATCCCCTATGAGGGTGTGTTTGGGCACTTACCCCCCACGATTACTTCCTAGGGTTTTGGGGGTGAAACTGCATGCATGGAGCCCCACCCCGCCCCCCCTTGGTGGTGGTGCAGGGGAAATACCCCCGAAGCTAAAATTAGATGAAACATTTCCTTTTAAAATATTATAATTTCATAGTCAATCTAGGTCATTCATTAGGTGGATGATCTAATGATAGAAGTTATGTTTAATTTAGGGTTTTTTTTCCCTAGAAGGAAACCGATCGATTTATAAGATGGAATTGTATTGCGGATGTGGATTATTATTCTGAGTGAGAAATAAAGAGGAGAATGTGTGAGAGTGAAGAGGAAATTACAACATATTTTCTATAGGTTGTATCTCTTCATTTTTCTAGATAAAATAAAAGGAAGGACTGGTTGTTTCTCTGTGGATGTAGCCCAAATTAGGTGAACCACGTATATATGTGTATCTCTTGTTATATGCATTTATGTATTTGTGTTTCTACAATAATTTGTGTATTTCATTTCTCCGTTAATTAATTTCTAACACTAATTCCCAAGCGTCAGCTCTAAGAGATCTCAAATAAGACCACATTCTAATTTTCCAAAATGTGAAATTTGTTCCATTGAATAGATGTGGCTTGGTTGAGAAGAATTCATCCTGGTTGCCCATTTTTCTAGATATTCCTTCTAGCAATCAAGTAATTTCTTAAATGACTTGCTCTCATACCAATTATTAGATATACATAGAGGGGATGTGAATCGGTAGTTTGTGATACTTAAATTTTGACCCATTTTTCACTCTTCTTTACAATTTTAAATGAATATTCATTTAAATATCAACACATATAACCATAATCATAAATGCATATGAACCATAAGAATGTAACACATCAATATGTCAACATACACATCATCACATAGAGACATTGAATTTTAGGTGGAAAACCCAACTGAGAAAAACCATCACTAATGTTGTCTTCATCTTCTGTATTATTATTAATTTCTTCCTTTACATCATACACTCGCACCAACTTATACCAGTGTGCAATCTTATAACTACTAGAGGCCACCACCTCCAATAATCTATCCATTTGTTGTTGGAAGGAACAAACTACTCCATAACCAAGTTCTCCGGCCACCATCAAAAGGAAGATACCATTCCCTTACTAAAGGCTTCAACCTTTAGACTCTTTATGGACCTCTTTGCATAATATTTCACACTAAATCCACCTGTAACAAACTAAAATCCTATAGGACATGTTTTACAATTTTCAAAATAGACCCACTTGTAATTTTATGCTCAACAACTTAATACTACAACCTGATAATCAATCTCTATAAAACTCCTCAACGGTCAAAATCTGATTCAAAAATATTTTCTCATACAATTCATACTCAAACTCAATGTAGTATAAATTCCCATGAATACATAAATAACTAATCAATAAAAGACACAACAAATCATCAAATAGTATAGCTATCATCCTTAATATCTCAAAAACATCTACTCTACAATGGAATTCTATCACAACTCTCTCACTAGTTAAATAAAAACTGTAACCCAATACATACACACAATATTAATATACTTCTCTCAATAATATAACTAGAGGCATATCAACAAATTCTAATGGAAACATGTATAAGTCCACAGTTCCAACATTATAATATCCATCACTTCAATGAAAATATAAATACAAAGAATAAAAATATGTTCAGTTAAGCCTCTAATCCCTACAATAAATGATATTCTCTGCAATACAAGGTGTAAACCATAAACCACTACAGCCGTAGATAACTCTTGCATTGACCTCTACCAAACATAAATCAAATCAATATCAATAATTATGCCTCAAACTCTGAAGTATACATCAATCACTTATTCACTGAATAGAAATCTCGCATTATCACATTCAACCAGATGCTTCATATCCCTGCAATCACACTAGATTAGATATTGCTTTTATACAACCTGTCATAGATCGAAAGAGAGTTCGTCATACTCAAGGACGTGATTTTCTACACACAACATAATGTATCAATTTTTTTTTTACTGTTATATTATGGGATCATATTGATAATGTTGTCCAAAAGAACTTCGAGCAAGATTAAACATTGACAAATTGATCCCTAAACTACAAACCAATAGATCTGTGAACACTACCCATAAAATGTGCTAATAAATACCTTCAATGAGATTATTTGGGACCAAATATATTCAATACAACTTATAATACTATCTAAAATAACCTTCAGTGATCTTTAACATTGACAAATTGGTTCAGAACTACAAATCACCAAACTAATTACCATTGGCCATAAAATGTTAGGTCCCTGTAATACTGGTGTATTCCCTTATTATTGTTGTCATTTTAGCACCTTATTATTATTTTTGTACCCATTTTATCCCCATATTGTTATTATTGTTCCCCATAGAAGCCCACTATTGTTATTATTGTGCCCTTACATTATTAATGTTATGTCGGCTCTGATTATATTGTGACCCCTTAGACTCCTATATATAGAAAGGAGGTATTTTCATTTGTATCATCCAAGAATTTTTCATTTTTGTAATATAAAGGAGGTTCCCCCTCGAAGAGGATGATTTGGAAGTCGTTTATTTGTCTTTTCTTCTATTTTGTGGGCTAGTTGCATAACATTTGGTATCATAGGCTTTGGATTCTAGGGTTTCGTTGGTTCAAACAAACCATCATGGAATTTTCAATATAATGTTTTTTTTACAACGTTTCAGAAGCTGAAATTAAAACCCATTTGAGACGAAATCTTGATGAACCATGAGTACAAAGTGCAGATCTTGTCTCACTATATTTTTGGAGATATGATCCAAGGAAGTTAGGGTTTTTGCAGGTTCCCAATTATATCTCAAACAAGTGACCTAGGGAAAATCGTCATAATTTTCTCGCTGAGAAACATATTAAAATTTCATAAAATGGACGACAAACTGTTCTTTTTTGTGTATTGTTTCCAGATGTGAAGGTTGAAACAATGACACGTGGAACTTTGTACAAGTTTTATCTACTGAACTAGTCTCTAATCAGGTCATCATGGGAGATTTGGAATAAATATTTCTTGGAGACTCCAATATTGATTAGACTCGTGGGGTTTGAAATATGACTTAGAGGGATACCTCGAGACGCAATTTCAGATTTTGGAGATCCAAAATTACAAATATACAAAAGATTCAATATCGAGCGCCTATAAAGCGAAAAAAAGGGTGTGTAGTATTTTTAAATTTTTTCATAAGTTTGGTTTGAAAAATTAGTTTGAATGAATTAAAAGGGCATAGTGAAGAATAACTATCATTAAATGATGCCTTGAAGAAAGAAAATGGAAACACCTAGTAAGCAACCTAAAAGCTCTAGCATAACTCATGAACAAGAGGAAGAAATGCAACATGATATATCAAAATTACAAGACCAAGTGCAACAAAATTCACTTTAATAAAAAGTAAGGGAAGCTAGTATGGATGGTTTAAAGAAAGACATGCAATCTAAGATGAATGCTGTGGAAGCTAATATGGATGGCATGAAGGATGGTTTAAAGAAAGGCGTGGAATTTAATATGAATTGTGTGGAAGCTCAGATGAATAGTGTGGAAGCTAAGATGGATGACATAGAAGCTAATATGGATGGTTTAGAAGTAAACATTGAATATTTGAAGAAACACATGGAAGGTTTGAAAGGAGGCTTTGCAAATTTGCTACAAGAAATGCTTTTTAATGGCGAAAAGGTAGTAGAGGAAACTCATAATGAGAAAAAAATAAATTTTATTCATGATTTCATAGACTCTAACATTGGATTGAAGACTCACCATGTTCCATAGATGGATATGAGGAAGTTCAATGGCACGGATCCAGTAACATGGATACTACTGATGGAGAAATATTTTGATCTCCATAATTTGCAAAACACACAAAAGGTATGCATTGAAACTTTGTAGTTGGAACCTAATCAATTTGTATGGTATTGATGGATTTTCTCTCGTAAACAAATTGACACTTGGGCAATTTTTACAGCAGAAATAATAGCACTTTATGAAGATACAAAAAGAAACACCTTTTTTATCCAATTGATAAATCTCAAACAAAAGGGTTAAATGGTGGAGAACATTGAGGACTTCCAAAAATTGAATATAATGGTAAAAGATATTCCATAGGAGCATAGGATTGATGTGTTCATAGGGACTTTAAAGAATAACATACAACATGATATGAAACTTCGGGAACTAGATTCATTAGAGAAGGCATTTAGATTGGCAAGAAACATTGAAAGAAAAATTATGGAAATAAGGAAGCCTACCAATCAAACTACAAAGATGGAAGTGTTGTTACCCATAGCCTCCACAACCTACAAGGTTGACACCACAAAAATTGTAAGAAAAAGGAGCAAAAGGCCTTTGTTACAGTTGTGATAGCAAATACATTAAAGGTCACAAGTATGCTAAGAAGAAAATATTTTACATAGATTGTGAAGAGGAAGAAGAAAAGGAACAACAAACATCAAAAGAAGAGGATACATACTAGGAACAAACCCTAGAGAAAGAAGAAATAAATCCAACCATATATTGTAATGCATTCGTCAGAATTACCACTACTCAAACTATCAAGATAGAAAGACATATCAAGAAGAAAAAGGTAATAGTGTTGATTGATTGAGGCAGTACCCATAATTTTATTCATTGTAAGATAGTGAAGGAATTGAATTGCTTCAAATTTCCAATGCCAGAGTGTCAACTGATGGTTGCAAATGGAGGAAGCATAAATTTCTCTGGAAGATCCATAATATCAAGCTATCCATGAGAGTATTTTTTGAATAGTTCAACTCTTTCCATTCTAATGGGTGGTTTTGATGTTGTATTAGGAGTCCAATGGATACAATCTTTGGGTTTGATAGGTTTTAATTTTCAACTTTTCTTGATATTTTCTCAGAAGGAAAGGAGGTTGAATTAAGGGGTATCATAGGGAAACTGGGAAAGATAATCAAATCTAACGGCATGACAAATATTCTAAATAAAGAAAAATGTGGCATAATTTCACAATTACGTTCACTAGAGGTTCCCACATTGAAATCATCTATTCTCTAGATCTCCAAAAAGTCTTGGACAATCATTCCAAGGTATTTGAGACTCCCAAAGGCCTCCCACCTATTCATCATTATGATCATGCTATTCATTTCATTCCAGGAAGTTTTCCTCGAAACATCAGTCCCTACAAATATCCCTATGCCCAAAAGACTGAAATTGAACCTATGGATGCAAAAATGCAAGAGGTTGGTATAATTAACCTAGTCGAAGTTATTTCTCTGCTCCAATAGTATTTGTGCACAAAAAGGATGGATCATGGTGCATGTTTCTGGATTATATGGAGCTCAACAAGCTCATTATTAAAGATAAATTTCCCATTCCTTTCATTGATGAATTATTGGATGAATTGTACAGAGCAATTTAATTCACCAAGTTGGACCTTCGTTCAGGATATCATCAAATCAGAATGAAGGTTGAAGACATTCTAAAAAAAATATCTATAACTCATGAGGATCATTATGAATTTTTGGTCATGCCTTTTTGCCTTAGCAATGCGCCTTCTACATTTGAGGGTTTGATGAACTCCATTTTAAAATCCTTCCTTAGAAAATTTGTGTTAGTATTTTTTGATGATATATTAATCTACAAAAATTCTTGGAAGGATCATGTTCAACATGTTGATAGAATGCTCAAACTATTGGAGGAGAAATAATTATATGAAAAAACCTCCAAATGTTTCTTTGGAGTACAAGAGGTGGAATATTTGGGTCATATTGTATCTCATGAAGTTGTTAAGGTAGACCCTAGCAAAATTAAATCCATTAGGGAATGGAAAATTCCCACATCCATAAAGCATTTGCAAGGATTTCTCGGGTTGATAGGGTATTATCGCAATTTTGTTAAGAACTATGGGAGAATAGAAACATCTATAACAATATTACTGAAGAAAGATGCATTTTCTTGGAGTCTAGAAGCAATGAAAGCCTTTGAACATCTTAAAGAGGAAATGTGCCAAGCATCGATCTTAGCTATGCCAAAATTAATTGTGGAATGTGATGCCTTAGGAAATGGAATTGGTATTTTTTTAATGCAAGAAGAAAGACCCATTTTCTTTTGAATGTCATCCAATCAAAGGAAAGCATTTACAAATAGATATTTATGAGAAGGAAATGTTGGAAATACTACACACACTTAAGAAATGGCAACCTTACATAATGGGAAGAAACCTGAAGGTAAAAATGGATCATGATAGTCTTAAATACTTTTTAGAAAAAATATTATCTTCAGAAAATGGGTCACAAAGATGTTGGGTTATGACTTTGAAATCATCTGCAAAAAGGGAATATGCACTCTCAAGAAAGGATGAGGATGTGGAAGCATTGATTTGTGCCATCTCTATTATCCAACTAGATTGGATAAACAAAGCAAGGGATGAATGGAAGAATGACGAAGAAGTGTAGGAACTCATTCAAAAGGTGCAACAAGATCCCAGTACATATGATACATTTAGCTGGAAAAATGATTCATTATGGTACAAATATCGCTTATACCTCTGTAAGAATTCCCAACTCAAACAAAATATTCTTGTGGAATTGCACACTTGTCCCTTGGGAGGGCATTCAGGATTTTTAAAAACTTACCACAAGGCTAAGAAGGAATTTTTTTGGGATGGCCTTAAATTTTATATTCAAACGTTTGTGGCCGAATGTTTGGTTTGCCAACAAAATAAAGTTGATACAATTAAGACCCTAGGTCTATTACAACCTTTATCCATTCCAAGTCAACATTGGGAGGAGGTTTTAATAGATTTTATCACAGGTTTACCCACGTCCAAAGGAAATAGTGTCATCATGGTGGTAGTTGATAGGCTTACCAAGTATGCACACTTTTGTGCATTATCTCATCCATTTAAATCCAGTACAGTTGCTACTGCATTTATGGAAACAATTCAAAAGCTATATCGAAAACCAAAGATTATTGTAAGCGACAGAGATCCTATTTTCACCGGAAATTTTTGGACAAAATTATTTTCTTGTCTCGGTACTCAGTTATCTCATAGCTCATATTATCATCCTCAATCTAATGGAAAAACTGAGATAGTGAACAAATGTTTGGAAGGATATCTTCATTTCTTTGTATCTGATAAAAAAACGCAATGGGTCAAATGCTTGCCTTTGGCTGAATGGTGGTATGACACTTCCTTCCATACTGCAGCAAAAACGATCTCATTTATGGCACTTTATAGATATCATCTACCATCCATCACATCATATTTAAGAGAAAATTCTAAGGTTCAAGCAGTGGAAGATCACATCGTGCATCAAAAAAAAGTTCTCCAACTCTTAAACGATAACCTGACTTTCGCACAAAATAGAATGAAATAACAAGCAGATCAACATCGTAGTGAAAGAAGTTTTGACATAGGTGACTTCATATTTCTATGACTACAACCATACAAACAAATGTCTCTCAAGCAAACTAAGAAGGATAATAAATTATCACCAAATTATTATGTTCCATACAAGGTGTTGCAAAATATTGGTACTATGGCATAAAAATTGGAACTTCCTGCATCATCCCAAGTGCACCCAGTTTTCCATGTTTCATGCTTAAAGAAGGTTATAGGTGAAAAGCTCCAAGTTCAAACAATATTTCCAGAACTTGACAAGGAAGGAAAAATCATATTGGAACCTATAGCATTCACTGAAACAAGAACTCGATAGCAATGAAATCGATCAATTTCATAGCATCTCATCAAGTGGAATAACTTACCAGTTGAAGATTCCACAGGGGAGGATGAGAATTTTATACAAAAGCATCCAAAACTACTCAAGCATTGAGGACAACACTTTTTTGAAGGAGAGGGGCATGTTAGGTCCATGTAATACTAGTGTATTCCCTTATTATTATTGTCATTGTAGCCCATTATTGTTATTTTTGTACCCATCTTGTCCCCATATTGTTATTATTGTGCTCCATAGAGGCCCACTATTGTTATTGTTGTGCCATTACATTATTATTGTTATGTCGGTTCTGAATATATTGTGACCCCTTATAATCCTATATATATAGACTCATATATATAGAAAGGAGGCTTTGATTATCATTGTGACCCCTTAGATTGGCATACTATTGTTGGCATTATGAGACAAGTGTTGTCCTTGATGGCAAACCACACAGATGACAAATCAAAGTGTAGAAGGTCAGCAGCAAGGAATTGATGAACAAGAATATAAGAATGAAGAGAAAATACATATACGCATGTTCATCGTGACAGATCCGCGTATACACGCATGTTAGTCGTTACAAAGTCACGTATGCGTATGCACGCACATTCATGCAAGGAAAAGTGCGTATATGTTGGAAAACTTACCTATGGTCCGTGGTGGTTAGTCCTTGGAATTTGAACCTATGGTTTTTGGACCATGGCTTCTCGACAGACGTGTTGATCCCTAGTTTTGAGTTGATGGTATTGGTTTGTTATGGTTTTGGACCATGGTATTGAGCAAGGCCTAAGACTATAAAAGGAGAAGAAGATCATTAGGCAAGTGTATGGAAAAATCTTGAATATCTGATGAAGGATGAGATCCAGTATGCAGGTTATGGTTGCTTGATCTAAGCTAAGGAGGGATCTCACAAGTTAATGGAGAACAAGATCTAAGGATAGATCGGGATCAAATGGTTTTAAATGAACTATCTCTATATGATTGATTATGTTTATTCTAGATCTGTATACTGACGCAAGTAATGTTCTGAACTGGGTATAACTTAAGGTTGAAATCGCTGCAATTCATGATTGAATATTTATAGATCTGTACGCGGGTTAGCTTTGGTAAAAGCGCGTATGTATGCGGGTTTGGTTCGTCCAAGTAGCGTATACCATTTAATCTATGATGTTGATGATATAGTTGGTTTTGAATAGTGTTGCAGAGTTCAGGGTTCTCCTTTGTGTTCTCGTGACTACTTTTGTTGACAGGGTTCAGTGATTCAGTATTGGGTGATTCAGAGATTGATAATACTAAGTGTTGATTGATTGTGTGATTCAATGATATTGATGGGTCCAGTATGAAAATTGAATGAAACGTGGCCTTTCAGATTATGTGTGTGCTTCAGTGTATCCAGTCTCAAAATTGATGAAACGTGGTACCTGGAGGAGAGAAGATTGTAGGTCAGCACTTACGTACTAGTATCTAAGCTAGTACAAGAGCTAAAGGAAATCTTTGGAGCATTGTAGCAGGTAGTAGCCTGCGTACTAGTAAATGGATCGGCTAGTACAAGAGCAAAGGGGGTTGTAGCTCCCGTACTGGTATAAGGCTGCACCAGTACAAAATATTGTAAAAGGATTTTCTTATTAAGAAGAAGATTGAGATGACTTGCAGCAGGTGGTTTTCTCCCGCATTGGGTTTCCACCTTATATCATGGTGTTCATGTGTGTTCTCTTTATGTGTGATGATCTATTCTGCTTACTGTTAATAAGGTTAATAACATTCTGATGCATTTACTGAAGATAAGCTAACTCAATCATAAGATTACTGCATGTACGCTGGTTGCTTTTAACACAGTCGCGTATATACGCGGATATCCTTAACTGAAGTAGCATATATGAATCTGAGTATGAAAATCAAAAGGTCTTACTGATTTGATAATACTGATTCACCCCCCCCTTTCAGTATTATTTCCAACAATTGGTATCAGAGCAGGTCCTTTGATAGAAGCTTGATCGCTTGAAGGAGATCCGTGGAACAATGGGAAAGAAGCTTAAGAAGAAAGCTCATAAGAAGAAGAAGACATCTCAGAGAAACTATGACAGTGGAAGAATCGATTGGGGATTAGGCATAAGAAGCTCTTCAGATTCCGAATCAGATTCAGAATCATTATCAGGTATGAATGTGTTATCCTCTGATATTCCACCTATATTTCTTTGGGAAAGAGATGGAAGTGACAGTGAAACTACTGAACTTGCTCTTATGGGTGAACAAGAAATATATCAAAAAGAGGCCGAATTCAAAAGGATTTCAGACATAATTACATATCAACAAGATCTTTTGAACAAAAGGGAATGTGATTTCGAAAAGGTAATGGAGTTAGTCAAGGTCAAACATCAAAAGTTGCATGATGAAGTCACATCTCTAAAAAGGGAAGTCAATGAAAATAACACAACAATCAAGAATCTCAGAGATAGATCCAGTGATTATGAAAGTCTTGAAGCTACAATCCTCTCACTAAAGGGAGATCTTGAAAAATCAAGAAAGGAGAACGAAGATCTACATCAAGCAATTGAAAAACAAGAATCACAGCTGGAATGTGCTTTCAGAGTTCATCAAATGCTGCAGAATGTAAATGAAGAACAAGCAAAGGAGATTCTCAATCTAAGGGAACAAATGGAAGAAGGAAGAAAAGCTGAAGAAGATTTGAAAAGGTAATCTCTTGAAAAGGAAGAGCAACATCAAGTTGAGGTAAATATCTTGAAAGGTAAAATAGAAGAAAAGCACAAGCTTTTACGATTTCAAGATAGCTCTAAAGTCTTGGATGATATTCTTAGTAGTCAAAGGTCTCCTGCTATAAAAACTGGTCTTGGTTTCCATGAATCAGTTGAAGGTGAAACTAGTTCACAAGGTGAAGCAAGGAACTCTAAAGAGAAATCTAAAGTGGTCAACGAAGAAATGAAAGATCCATCTCATCATCAACCAAGGAAAGAGATTCCTAAAAGAAAATCCTTTACTCCTCCTATGAATAATGTTGAATGTTATGTATGTCATAATCTTGGACATGTTGCAGCCAGATGCAGAAGAAGAAGGGATCGAGACCATCATGCTCAAAGATCATCACATTCCAGGTACTTTAACGGATATTGTTTTGCTTGCAATATGTATGGTCACAAAGCTATTTATTGCTACAGAAGGAATACGAAACATGTAAGATGCTATGCATGTAACAAGTTTGTACATAGAGCAAAAGATTGCAGGAACAAAGTTCATGATAAGAAGAAATCATCAACATGCTTGAAGGTATGGAAGAAGAAGGAAGTTCAGTCAGAAAGATGTGGCACAGCACTGGATTCTCAGCATAGCATAGTCATAACAGACACAGGGGGAGCTGAAAGTGTACAACTTCAGTGTCCTGAATCTCATACGCAAGTTTCATAAAGGGAAGTCGCGTATATACGTGAGTTATACACTGCAAAGTTGCGTATATGTCAGTCTGAGGAAAAGCAGTGGGGACAGTCTCAGAAAAAGTGTCTGATAGGTTTCAATTCATTATTTTCTCTATTGGTTAATAGTTACAGTCTGCTGAGGTTGTGTGGAAATGTATTGATACTTGTAAGATGTTTAGAAGATTATTTGATCCTAATGATGTCTTGATGCTTGTCGCTGATATATGCATGATCAGATCTAACAGTAAACAGATGGCACTTGTTGAGGGGGAGCACATGCCTTTTAACAAAGAATTGTTGGCATTATGGTTAATAGTCCTTGATGATAATACTCATATGGCTAAATGATAAATCGTGCTATGATTGATTTTCAGAATCATACTTGTGGATTGATGGTGCATATATGATACTTACAAGGAGAAGTACAAAGCTTGAATACACATTGTCATTACTTGATGATGAAGTCACTCATATGCTGTTGTCATCATATGCATGAAGATCATATAATATAGTTATGATGCAGGATTCCTATGGTACTTTGTGATCATGTGGATGAGGATTGTTGATGTTGATGATATAAAGAAGCCTTGACAATTGATCTTGTGCTCAAGATACATAGTGCTGGATACATGCATGATTACTGAAAGTTGCATTGTTGGAGACATGAGATTGTTATATGATAGGTTGATTCTCACATATGTTGATTGGTGGTTATCAGATAAGGAATATTCCGGTATAATGTTATAGAGATGATACATGGATGATCTTGTTGATAAGATGGCTATACACATATGATATAATGTGAATGATTTTATATGATGAGCTGATATCAATATGCAGTCATACCCTGTCACAGGAGTTTTACAGGTTGCTGATTGGGAAGTAGTTATACGCGAGTCTTATGAGGCATATCCGCGTATATACGCATGTTCCTGTCGATACAGTCACGTACATGTCAGGTTTGAATAATTTCAATGGACCAGACTCTGGGTGAGAAGAGTCTGATATGGTTTTGACAAAGACCATCTGGCACAGGTTCAGGGGGAGCAGATTAACTTCTAATGATGCATTGTTGGCATTATCTTAGAAGCTTTTGGTTCTAGTTCACAGCTATTGTTGATTTTAGGAAGAATGAAGGTAGAGATAGAATAGAAGGAAATCTTGATCTGAATGGTGATTAACAGATGCTGCTGCTATCAGTTGTTGGTGACTCTCATAAGTCTTGATACTTCGTCTCTATGACATGTATCTCTTTTGTAGTATCTCTTTTATGGTGTCAAGGTCATATAACGGCCTATGTTGGTTTCCCCACTATGCCTGGGATGGATGATGTAGTGTTCTTTCTTTATCATGTGTAAACTTTTGATGTATCCCCACTTGGTTGGGTAGATGAGTCAAGTCCCACTTGGATGGGAAATAGTTGTATGTATGAGTATTTGGTGCTAGGAAGGTCTTGTATGATGTATAGAGTCATGTTCTTCTTAGAACACCTTTTGCAGACCTTGCTTACAGTAAGGGGGAGCATGAACAACACTCTTCAGCAAAGCAGAGACTTCAGCATGTATTAAGGGGGAGCATGGACATATTGGTACACCTTGGCATATACAAAGGGGGAGCTCATTCAGAGATTTCAGTAGGTACTCAGGGGGAGTATGGACAGCGTAATGTTTATCAAGAAAAGAGAACATCTTGGTCTACCTTTTGCCCTTGATGTCAAAGGGGGAGAGTGATTTGGTGTTGTTGCCATCAAGTCCAAAGGGGGAGATTGTTGGCATTATGATGCATGTGTTGTACTTGATGGCAATGCTCTCATAGAAGATCATCTCACTTATATATACTTAGATGAATATACAGATGAAATATCAGATGTGAATAGATGCATGGGATGCAGGACAACTAAAAGGAATCAGATGATAGATCTAAGTGGTGTTGTTTCCATCAAGTCCAAAGGGGGAGATTGTTGGCATTATGATGCATGTGTTGTACTTGATGGAAACCCTCTCATAGAAGATCATCTCACTTATATATACTTAGATGAATATACAGATGAAATATCAGATGTGACTGAATGCATGGGATGCCGGACAACTAAAAGGAATCAGATGATAGATCTAAGTGTGACAAGTTAGCTTTGCCATCAATTCCAAAGGGGAAGATTGTTGGCATTATGAGACAAGTGTTGTCCTTGATGGCAAACCACACAGATGACAAATCAAAGTGTAGAAGGTCAGCACCAAGGAATTGATGAACAAGAATATAAGAATGAAGAGAAAATACATATACACATGTTCATCGTGACAGATCCGTGTATACACGCATGTTAGTCATTACAAAGTCGCGTATATGTATGCACGCACATTCATGCAAGGAAAAGTGCGTATATGTTGGAAAAGTTACCTATGGTCCGTGGCGGTTAGTCCTTGGAATTTGAACCTATGGTTTTTGGACCATCGCATCTCGACAGACGTGTTGATCCCTAGTATTGAGTTGATGGTATTGGTTTGTTATGGTTTTGGACCATGGTATTGACCAAGGCCTAAGACTATAAAAGGAGAAGAAGATCATTAGGAAAGTGTATGGAAAAATCTTGAATATCTGATGAAGGATGAGATCCAGTATGCAGGTTATGGTTGCTTGATCTAAGCTAAGGAGGGATCTCACAAGTTGATGGAGAACAAGATCTAAGGATAGATCGGGATCAAATGGTTTGAAATGAACTATCTCTATATGATTGATTATGTTTATTCTAGATCTGTATACTGACGCAAGTAATGTTCTGAACTGAGTATAACTTAAGGTTGAAATCGCTGCAATTCATGATTGAATATTTATAGATCTGTACACGGGTTAGCTTTGGTAAAAGCGCGTATGTACGCGGGTTTGGTTCGTCCAAGTAGCGTATACCATTTAATCTATGATGTTGATGATACAGTTGGTTCTGAAAAGTGTTGCAAAGTTCAGGGTTCTCCTCTGTGTTCTGGTGACTGCTTTTGTTGACAGGGTTCAGTGATTCAGTATTGGGTGATTCAGAGATTGATAATACTAAGTGTTGATTGATTGTGTGATTCAATGATATTGATGGGTCCAGTATGAAAATTGAATGAAACATGGCCTTTCAGATTATGTGTGTGCTTCAGTGTATCCAGTCTCAAAATTGATGAAACGTGGTACTTGGAGGAGAGAAGATTGTAGGTCAGCACCTACGTACTAGTATCTAAGCTAGTACAAGAGCTAAAGGAAATCTTTGGAGCATTGTAGCAGGTAGTAGCCTACGTACTAGTAAATGGATCAGCTAGTACAAGAGCAAAAGGGGTTGTAGCTCCCGTACTGGTATAAGGCTGCACCAGTACAAAATATTGTAAAAGGATTTTCTTATTAAGAAGAAGATTGAGATGACTTGTAGCAGGTGGTTTTCTCCCGCATTGGGTTTCCACCTTATATCATGGTGTTCATGTGTGTGCTCTTTATGTGTGATGATCTATTCTGCTTACTGTTAATAAGGTTAATAACGTTCTGATGCATTTACTGAAGATAAGATAACTGAATCATAAGATTACTGCATGTACGCTGGTTGCTTTTAACACAGTCGCGTATATACGCGGATATCCTTAACTGAAGTAGCGTATATGAATCTGAGTATGAAAATCAAAAGGTCTTACTGATTTGATAATATTGATTCCCCCCCCCCCCCCTCTCAGTATTATTTCCAACAACTATGTCTTTATGCACAATCTGCAACTAAAAAAAGTGTTATACCAGAACACACATACCTTTACTAGCTCGAATGGCACCACAATTTAGTAGTTGATTTAACATATCAAATCTCTTATCCATCTTTCCTCATATTCATCAATATTCAACCATGCATTTTCTTCATATCTAGACACCTGTGCATTGGTGAGATACATGCTACTATAGTAAGAAATTCAAATATACAATGATTTCAGGAATTGATCTTCTTGTTGCATCAACTTCAAATCTCATTAGACCTCATCACATCGATTCTATGCAGGCACCAAGTAGCTCTATAGTATAGACATCCAATCAATTCACCCACTTGATGCCTCAAGGCCATTTTTGATAACATATGTATAATATTTGGATTAGATGGAATAAAGTTGACTTGGAGAAATACCTTAGGTTTTTAAAATCATAAATTTGATAGATTGTATAAGCTGGCCAACCCAACCGCATTCATTACCATGGTTATGTTCAATGGGCTTACGCGTGAATTTATTTATCTTTGGACCGATTCAAACTAGAACTTAATGATCTCTTCATGCATTCAAATCACATGCTTTCTAATCATCATTTAACCATTTACCTTTTGGACCCAATCATCACTTTTCATTAAAATATCAAATATCAAATCAAAAGTGATTTACGACCACATCAAACTGGACCAACACATTCACTTATGGACCATGATAATATTAAACCCTAATATTAAACCCAATATTAAATCCTAATATTAAATGTTAATATTAAACCCAATATTAAAACCCTAATATTAATACCTATTACTAAAACCCAATATTAAAACCCTAATATTAAAACCTAATTTTATACCTAATATTATAATACATTGACTAAGGAAACCTTGAGTGAAGAAGGATGAATATTGTTAAATATGGTAAACATAGGGTTTATTAAGTTTGATCATGGTTAATTATTTAAACAATGACTATCAAGGTTGACTTTTTTTACTATGTTAACTAATGTGGTTGACTATGTCTGACTATTCATATTAATCAATAATAATGATAAGTGAATATGTTTGACAAAGCTAAGAAATGTTGACTATAAAACATAGTTCAACATACTTAAACATAGTCAACAACATTAGTGAATGTGGTTAACTAATTTTGTAATTTCGCAGTGCGTCATTAGATAAATCGCAATGTAATGTAGCATTGGGATAATGATTGTCACATTGTGACAATGTTTGTTACAATACGATGTTGGATTTATATCTGTAACATTCTAACATCACAAAAATTTTTATTATTAAAACCATAATATTAAAACCCTATACTAAAACCACTTTAATTGAATAAGCTTGAGTTATTTTGAATGGTGATGATTATGAGTGAATAAGGTTGAGTATTGTTAAATATGGTAAACATAGGGTTGACCAAGTTTCATCAAGGATGATTGAAAATTAGTGACCATGGTTGGACATGGTTAACCATGGTTGAGATTGGATGACCCTAGTTGACCATGGTTGGCTATGGTTGAACATGGATAACCATGATTGGTCCCATAAAGAGCTTGCTTAACCACTGTGGTTGAATATGTTTGACTAATGGTTGACTTTATTTGAGTATGTTTGTCTATGTTTGAATAATGTGATTCACTATATGTGATTATTAACAATTATATAATAACAACCATACATATAGATGGTTATCTTATTAATATTATATTATGTTATTATAATTTTTTATTTATTTTTTTAACACAAACGATTACTTTTTATATATTGCATAAAAAGGGGGAAAGGAAGCTAGTTATTTGTACAACCAGAGGAGGGCAGGTTCAAAAGTAGTGTGCAAATGGGAGCGCAATCCCCAAAACTACTTTTGACACCATGAATCCATAAAATTCAAAACTTAAGTGTTGGTATCGTGGATCTGAGATGTGGGTTAAATTTCCAAAAAATCACTTGAACTCCAATAACCTCGCATGGAGACCAAACCCGCACTTAACTTTGGAAAGGGCAGATAAAGCCAAAAACCATTATCCTCGAAAAGTCAGAATATGCACAAACACACGGTAAATAATGATTTACACTTTTCTTAAGCCTTAGCGTTATTTTCAATGCTTACTTTTATAAGATCTAATCTCCACCGTAGAAAATCCTCTGTCAGATTTGATCGGTCAAACAACTTGCACGTCACACCACCTATGTCAATTGACACACGATAAATCGAATGACTGGAAAGGATTTCAGGAGGGAAAATCACGCAGAGAGTACTCGCCCAATAAAGTGGTATTCTCACTCTGCCCTCATGATACGTGTTCATCAGTGAGTGGAATTTTGTGGTTCCCTCCTGAAACCTCTTACCGCTTAAGCTCTGCCTAAAATACCATTCCTGTTTAAAATCCTTCCGTTTCTTTTTGACTAACTCTCATGCAAGAAAGAACCCGATGGCTGTAGATCTACCACCATCGAGAGCTGTGACGACATTTTCGAGATCATCTTTCACTGCAACTGAAGTCAATCCTCAATCGTTGATCTTCGAGATCTAATAGTACTTTTCCAATGATTCTTCATCTATGTCCTCCTTCTTACTTTGTGGCACTTCTTCATTTTTTTATGGTTTCTGGTCTTGAATTATTGGTCTCTATTGAGGAGAGACCTGCTGTTGTTGATTGCCAAACTATCTCGAGTCGCCTAGGAGCCTGTGGAGGTGCATGTGGATCATGGTATACTTTCGCGTTCCTCATACTGGGTGAGGGGGTCAAGGGATACTTTCTTCATAAACTTCATTATTCTCTTTGACTATCCCAACTGGTCTGTCAATTGCTTTGTTGGCATGGCTATCAACATCCTTATTTTGGTTTCTCAGGACATGCTTTAAGGTTATATTTCCCAGACTTTCAAAACTTGTTCTAATCCTTTGATAGATTTTATTGATGGCTATGCTTTTGAAGTCCCTGTTAGCATCCAAAGCTGCTATTATGATAGCAGAGTCCCCTATTATTATAGGGTTCTTGAATTTGTTTTTGAATAAAAGCCTTGTGCCTAGTAGAAAGTTGTATGCTTCAGCCCTGTTGTTTGTCATTTATCCAAGGCTCCATTCATAGGTTATTATTTTTTGTCCATTTGGATCTAGTATAACTCCTCTTGCCCCTGCTTTACCTCGGTTATTTTTTGCATCTCTGTCAAAAAATAGAATGTGTCTCTTCTATTCTTTTATCCATTCTGCAATTTTTTTTCCTCCAATCTTAATTTCCAATTCTTGTTTGTGTGTAATTCTTTATTTTTTTCTATATCTGCTCCTTTCGATTTGTTTTCTAACATTTCTTTATTGTACCAGTCTTTCTCTTCTTGTTGTAAATTGTTCTGGTCCATTTTTGAGATTCCGTTTGTACTTATTGTCTCTGCAACTTGCCTCCAAGTTTTTGTTAGGATCTTGCCTAGATTTGGCTTTTGTTCTTTGAAAATGCATTTGTTTTAGGTGAACCAAATTTTCCAACATAGGATTGAAGGGAGACATTTCCATATCCTATTTATTGTTGTCTTTTTTTGTTTATATATGGGTAGCTTTTATCCCAGTTTTTATGAACAGTTGTCAACTGAATTGTTGGGTTTATGTTTATTTCCAAAGGGCTTGTTGCTTGTTTCTAGCACTCTCTCACAACCAAACAATTAATGAAGAGGTTTTGGATTGTTTCTTCCTCCTTTTGACACATGACACATTTTGAGGGCCATTGTATTCCAATTTCTTTCTTATCAGAGGTAAGAATTTTACCTTTGAGAAGGGTCTGGGTGAAGAATTTAATCTTGGGCAGACTCTCTGAATTCCAAGCTGCCTTCCAAAGACTCCAGTTATTTTGATTGTGAAGTTTTTGGAGGAGGTTGTACCTCGGTTTCACTGTGTAATCCCCTCCATTTGGGTCCCAAAAAAAGTCATCTTGCTCTTCTATGTTTATGGGCGCGGCCTCTGCTAGATGGACTTTTAAAATTTCCCACTGACCTTTTAGTCTTGGTGGTGTAGCCAGATTTTTCCATCTTACCCAGTTATTTTGATCCCAATCCGAAATAGAATAAAGAGTGTTAAGACTTTTCTCTTCCATCCATCTCTGAAGTCCCCTTAAATTTTGTTGCTGATTTAAGGGGGTTTTCCCCATTATTCTATCCTCCTAGATAGAAATTGTTTTTCCATTCCCTGGATTTTTGGATATTTGATCTCTAATAAGAGGAATTATCCTTTTAACCAATTTCCAGATTTGGGTGCATGGCCTGTCTGGAATAGTATCAGTGAGCAGCTTTGTTCTATGATAATTTAAGTATTTCATTGTTAGTACTTTTTCCCACTAGTGGCCATTCCCATTTATCATTCTCTAGATAATTTTTGTCCCTAAAGAAATGTTCATTAGTCCTGGCAGGCGTATTGCTATACCTCCTTTTTCATATGGAAGAGTAACTTTCTCCCATTTAACAAGGCTGAATTTTTTATTATCTTGTTTTCCTCCTTGCTAGTGGAACCTTCTAATTATCAGATCCATTTGCTTATGGGCACTTTCCGAAGCCATAATGATTGCATATTGATATATAGGCAAAGCCGAGAGAAGTGCTTTAATCAGTGTCACTCTTCTTGCCAGGTTGAGCCACAACACTCCCCAATTTTAAAATTTTTCCCTCATTCTCTCCACTTTCCTATTCCATACTTCTAATTTTACCACTTCCTTTGCTAAGGGCAGCCCAAGATAAGTGAAGTGGCTCCAATTTATTTGTAGAGGTATTTCCAATATTTGTGAGATACGTTGCATTATTTTTGTTGGGGTATTCCAGCAATAAATTATGAATTTGGAATTGTTTAAAATTCCTCCTAAGGCTAGGAGAAATTCATCCAAGAATTTTTTGAATCGTTTTTCTATGATGCAGGATGCCCTGCCTATGAGAAGGGTATCATTTGCAAAGAGACAGTGGTTTATATCTTTGACCCCTCTCAATATTTGGATCCTTGTTATTTTTTTCTCTTTTCTCTGATTTTCAAACATAACACTCAGCAATTTAGCCATGATGATGTACAAGAATGGAGAAAGCGAACAACCTTGCCTCAAACCTCATATGCTTTGGAAAAATTTACTGGGCTGACCATTGATTAAAGTAGCTATCCAAGGATTTGATATACATGCTTGGATAATCTCTATGAAATTTGTTGAAAAGACAAACCTTTTGAGAGTTGCTGCAAGAAAGTTATGGTTAACTCTATCAAAATCATTAGCCATATCTAACTTAAAAATCATTCCTCTCTCCTTTCTTTGGATACTGTTGTGGATAGCCTCCTGTACAATTATCACATTATCTATGATTTACCTCTTGGGGACAAATCCTCCTTGGTTTTCTAAAATTATTTCTGGAAGTAATTTTTTTCATTCTGTTTGCTAGAATTTTGGTAAGTATCTTATAAGACGAGTTGCAAAGGGAGATTGGCCTATATGTGTTAAAAGTTGTAGGATTGGGTTCTGTTGACATGGAAAATTTTTGCTATGCTAGCAAGGGGAACTAACCCGATTACAGACCCCAATTAAATCTCCTTTCATTTGGAATGGCTAGTTCCGACGGGTTTTAAAGGACCCCGTAAATTGTTATATGTGTTGAAAGATTGCTTCTTGGAGGAAGACTTCAATTAAATCAATAAAGAGAAACAACTAACCTATAAGTATCAAATCCTTTCTACACTAATTTTAACTACTTATGCTAATCCTAACTATTCTAATCTATCCTGCAGGATCATAACAAAAGAGATTAAACATCATATATAGATTCCAAGTCTAAATGAATCAAGCACTGGGTCATAGATGAACAAGGCTGTATTATATCTTGATTTCAATCTAATAACTTATACAAGAATGCACATTCCTTTCCATACAAATAACACTTGTAACTAATGTTTAATGTAGTTTCGAATCAGCAACCTTTCATGAGTTAAGCATGCTATTGAATTATATTCAAATGCCTAGGAATAACCATGAAATGTATGTTATCAATATTCACAAAGAAAAACACATTTATCTTTATGGCAACAACAACACTTTGATTCTAAACACATGAAAGAAGAGAAAATAAATCTGAAACAAAAGGCTCTTTCTTGACCAAACAGTCTTATTTATTCACAATAAATCAAAGTTGTTCTGCCCAAAAAAGGTCCTGCTCTCCTATCTGGAGGTAATACTTATGCCGCTAGAAATGACTCTCAGTCTTCCCATAACCTTTTGCCTTCCCCCTATTCTTTTAAATATACAAATCAGAATACACAAACGTAGAATAATCGGTGTTCAGGACTGTTGAGGGAAATGTTCCCCTAGGGCTTTTTGGGTTGAAACCCTAGCAGACTGAAAGTTGTCTATAAAGAGAAACACACATTCACACAGCCATTATGCTTATTATAAGCAAATTCTATAGTGTGAGGGGGCGTACCTTAGGTCCTACGTTTGAGAAGGTCCTTTAGGGTCCAAACCCTTCTTCAAGTTTCTTTCGCTCCTTTGTCTTGCAAAACAACCAATTCCAAAGAACACAACAGTGTATGGACAAAAACTTATAAAGAAATCATCTTTATGTTATAAAGGAAGGTAGTTAGTTATGAACTTTAAACAACCATTCACATATGAATTCCAACATGAATATCATAAACATAAAGAAGATTTATGTCAGGAACCAAGACATGTTTCCTTTATTATAGACAAATAAAATGCATAAAAGGAATAATTTCACCTGAGTCACCTTTCGCAGGCTCCAAGCAAAGCTTCCTTCCGGATCCATCTAGCCTCAAGCCTTTAGCAAACTCCTTACATGACTTACTCCATGATGTCATAAGTAGTGGATGAACATCAACACACAAGGAAACAAGGGCTTCCTGTACAAATGGGGGAAATGCAGAAGGCACAAGGGTCTTCAAACCTGGTAAAGAGAAAAATCTCAGTATAATAACCTTTCTCTCTCTTCTCTCCTTCCTTAGGCCTTCCCTTTGAGGTCTTTTTATACCTCTCACAAATTAGTTTTTTAGTTGGGAGTTGGCTGGGAACAGTTGGGCCACAGGCACTAACAGGTGATCAGTAGGTAAAACCCGTGATCTCTGCCTGAAATTAAGGAGTTTTATATTTTTTTAAGTGTTTTAATACATATACGCGGGTTGGGTATATGCCTACCTGCGTATACACGCGTTTAACTCAGGGAAATGTCGCGTATAAGGGATAAAACACTGTTTTTAAAATTTTGGACCAGGTCTGGAAGGAGGGGTTGCCTTAGGCCATGAGTACAACATCACAAATCATAAGAGTGAGATTTGGAGCTGTAACAAGGACATGATCCCCGTGTTAGATATGTAGGTTTTAACCCTGTACAGAAATTACCTGCATACGAATTCTAAATCACATGAAAAATAAAAATGCGAGAGCATAACACATAAAACACATATACACAGAGATTTCCCACTGGATCCCAATACCGGGACTACCATCTTGATTTTTCATTATGTTCCTTTCAATGTTACAATACATATTTATACATGCAGAAGCATCCAATACCATGGACTGAAAACCATCACGTCCAAAACCATGCACCGAAAACCATCGCATCCAAAATAACATGTGCAGAAATCATGCACAAAACCATAGGTGGGTTCGCCCAACCTAACATAGGGTCCAAAACCAAAATTTTCCGGGGCGCTGCCCCGGACCCCATAAAGTTGGGTTACGGGTACCCCTCAAACCCCCTGTTAACTATGTGGAAATAATATAACACAACCCAACAATACACACTTGAGAAAAATGGAGTTCCAGAAAGAATGAAAAATACATTGATGGAAAGGGAAAGAAGCATGCTCAGTGGTGCCGGGCTAGGACAAGAATTATGGGTAGAGGCGGTGGAGACTGCATATTACCTGGTCAATAGATCACCTTGATCAGTGTTGGAGGATAAGACTCCACAAGAGGTATGGACTTGTAAGAAACCTTCTCTTTCACATCTGAGGGTATTTGGATTTGATGCATATGTACATGTTCCAAAGGAGAAAAGAACAAAGTTGGATAGTAAATATGAAAAGTGCATCTTTATTGGGTATAAGGATGGTTTAAAAGGTTATAACCTTTGGAACCCAGAAACAAGGAAGGTTGTGTACAACTAAGATCTGGTGTTTAGAGAGTTGAAAGATGTTATTAAACATGAATTCCTACGAAAGTAACCTAAGAAGATAGAGTTTGAGCTAAAGGAGGAAGAATTAAACTCTACAATAGAAGAGGAATCAGAAGATGAGGAGCCACAAAATCCGGCTATGAGAAGATTAGTTCAAAAAAGAAGGCAACCAGAAAGGTATAATCCATCTGCTTTCTATTCAAATTTTTCTTTATCTATTACTGATGATGATCCCAGAACTATGAGGGAAGCAGTAGATTCAGAGGATGGAAAACTCTGGAAAGAGGCCATGGTTGATGAAATGGCTGTAGAATTTCCTGCAAATTCTCTACAAATCTACCTCTGAGATCTATGTAGAAAATCTGACTGTAGATTAACCCGATAATGCAATATACTAAAGCAAAATACTATAATCTACTTCTACTATCAAACTATTAGAAGCTTAAAGATCTAGATGAATTAGAGCTGAACACATATAACCATAAGAAGAATAATCAATACACATGAAACATAGAAAATACTCAGGGGAAAGCCTCAGCTAAAAACCCCACTATCCGTATTATCATACAAGGTGGAAATACATCAAGATTACATAGAGCTTTAGCTCTCACAACTATCTATCTCTCAGTACAATCCTCTTGGATCCTCACAGGCAAAAAAGGCTTCTCACAAAACTTCTCCTCTACCATCCAAGCCTCCTATTTCCTTGCGTAGTTGCTCTGGGTGATCCTCCTATTACCAAGTGTAACGCTGATCACTCACGCTGATCTCACACCGTGTAAAACTGCGCAATACTCAAGGAACCTTATTCCTTCTGCATGGATGAGTTTCCTTTATAGGAAAACTCATGCAACTAATAATAAATGTCCCTGTCTTTAATCTCAACTGGGTCTTTCTCTGAATAGAAATGCATGAGTTATTTTTGAGAGAATCTTCAGTTATTTGGAGTACCCTAGTTAGATGCATGCATGCATTAACTGACTGAAATCACAATTAGTTCCTCAAACTTTTTGGAACTAATTTAACTGGACATAACTTAGTTAACTAAGCTAACTAATTACAACTAAAATACAATTCATCCTTATCTCCTTAATTAAGGGATAATCTCCTTAACTTAAGGGATAACTGTTGCATGACTTCACAAAGACTTCTAGCTTGAATTTCTCCAACTAATTAATCCATAATGAATTAATTAATTATTTTTCAAGCAATTGGTGAGATTAAATTCGAACTTTAATTCAAGGACAAATTAAAATTGGAATATTTTGAATGCTATTTTTAGCATTTCTTGTTGCTATTCTCAACAATGGCATCTTTGCGCAAAAATGAGGCTTGGGATTTGGTGGAGTTTCCGGTTGGAAGGAAACCCATTGGAAGCAAATGGGTGTTTAAGAAGAAGATAAATGTAGAAGGAAAAGTGGAGAAATACAAAGCTTGGTTAGTAGCAAAAGGTTATTACCAGGTGCCAAGAATTGATTTTGGTGATGTTTTTTATCTTGTTGCCAAGGCAACTTCTATTAGATTACTTTTATTTGTTGCTGCTGCTTTTGATTTTGAGGTAGAACAGATGGAAGAAATACAACATTTCTTCATGAGGATCTGGAAGAAGAGATCTACATGAAGCAACCTGAAGGATTTGCGATGAAGGGTAAGAAAGAACGGGTATGCAAGTTAAAAAAATATCTGTATGGGTTAAAATAGTCACCAAGGATGTGGTATCATAAATTTGATACATTTATATAGGGACTTGGCTTCACCAAAAGCAAAGCAGATCATTGTGTGTATTTTAAATTAATTGGTGACCATGTTATTTATTTGGTCTTGTATGTGGATTATCTGTTGCTAGTTGGAAATGGCAAAGAAATTATCGAGGATTTGAATACCCAGTTGTCATCCAAATTTGACATGAAATATATTGGTGCTACAAACTATATTTTTGGCATGGAAATTAAATGAGATCATGAAAAGAGGAAGCTCTGGTTAAACTAGAGGAAGTATGTCGATACAATACTGCAAAGATTTAATATGTAGGATAGTAAACCGGTGAATGTTCCTATTCCTGTAGGTGTAAAGTTATCTGTTGAACAGTGCCCCAAGACACAAGAAGAGGAAGAGGACATGTCCCGTGTTCCATATGCAAGTGAAGTCGGTATCTTGATGTATGCAATGGTCTGTACTAGACTAGACATTACACATGTAGTGGGAGTATTGAGCAGGTTTATGTCAAAACAACAGAAGGAGCATTGGACAATAGTGAAGCAGGTTTTTAGGTATTTGCGTGGCACTAGCGATTATGGTTTGTGCCACCAAGGAATAACAAGATTGGACAGAGTTTAGGACATCCATGGCTTTGTTGATGTAGAATGGGCTAAAGATCTAGATTAGGGAAGATCTACAAGTGGGTACGTGTTTAACCTATTTGGAGGTGCAGTAAGTTGGATGAGTAAGAGAAAGTATATAGTGGCACTTTCAACTATAGAGGCAGAATACATGGCAACCACTCATGAAAGAAAGGAAGAAATTTGGTTGCAGAGATTATGTTCAAATATGGGGTTGGTACAACGAGCTATAAGGATAGACTATGCCAGCCAAAGTGCAATTTTCTTGGCAAAGAACCCTGCTTATCATTTAAAGAAAAAGCACATTGATGTTCAATATCACTTTGTGAGGGATATGGTTGAGGACAAAAATGTGTTGTTGGTAAAGGTGGACACTTTGAACAATACTGTAGATGCATTGACAAAGTCTGTGATAACTGAGAAGTTCTCTTGGTGTAGAGAAACAATGGGTGTTGTAGGGATGGATCAATGATTAAGCTCTCCTGTGGCCCCCTGTGGAAAGGAAACAACAAGTGGGAGAATGTTGGGTTGTGTTATATTCTTTACATGACTACCCCATGCATGGGGGGGTATGCAAGGGGGTGGAAGCCCCCTTGCATGGGGTTTGGGGTAGTGCCCCAGTAAATTTTTTTGGACCCTATATTAGGTGGGCAGACCTGCCTATGGTTTTGTGCATCCATTTCACACATGGTTTTTTGAATGATGGTCTTCTGTCCATGGTATTTTGTAGATCCGGCTAAGGGAACTATGGTTATGTTCTAATATAGGGTTAATGGATGCTTCAACATGTATATATATGTATTGTAACATTGAAAGGAACTAATGAAAAATCAATTTGGTAGTCCCGGTTTTGGGATCAAGGGGAAAATCTCTGTGTATATTGTTTTATGTTTTATGCTCTCGCCATTGTTTATTTTCTATTTTTAGAATTCGTATGTAGGTAATTTCTATACAGGGTTAAAACCTACATGAAATTCGAATTTGCAATACATACTTTAGGATTGGCAGATGGCGTTCTACAGGTTGCGACTCAAGTATGCCTTGGAAGGAAACTTGAATTTCATAACCTGGAGGGACAGAATGGAGGTTCTTCTAGAGGATAATGGATTGAAGGAATTCATTGATCAAGAAATTCCTAAGCCGGTAACATCGGATGCACATAATTTGGCTGAATGGAAGAAGTGTGTGGTGAAGGCGAGGTGGATAATCCTTGAGGGAGTTTAAGACCACATTGTCTCATGTCTCCATGGCAAGGAAACTCTGTATGATATGTGGAAAACATTGATGGAATTGTATCAAAACAACAACCAAAGGAAATTGGAACTGAAGGACAAAATTTGAAATTTCAAAATGGAGAAAGATGAGATGATTCCAAAATACTTGACCAAGTTCACTCAGTGTCGTGATGAACTTGGAAGTGTTGGAATCACGGTTGCCAAGGATGATATGGTGAGTCTTGCTCTTCTACAAATCCTAAAGAGTTGGTATAGTCATCAAGACTCTGTCAATGGCCAGGAGAAGCTACCAGATTGGGAATTACTGTGGTCAGATTTGATGCAGGAGGAGATCAGGAGGAACACTAGGGATGGCTCTTCATAAAAGAATGATGATGAAGAGAACTGTGCCTAGGAAAGCTTCCCATTAAATATTGGATTCTTATCATGGAGGTAAGAAGAAAGGTAGGGTGAAATCTAATTGTTTTCATTGTCATGAGCTAGATCATTTTTCTACAAATTGTCCACTCAAGAAGTCCAAGAAGAAGTCCTCAGGAGGAGTGGTGGGTGAGGCTTTGGCCTCTCAATTCAAATTGGAATTTTCCCTCATTGCATGAATGGTGTTATCAATGATGGAAAGTATATGGTACTTATACAGTGGAGCTTCATTCCACATGACTAGCGACAAAGAGTTATTTAGTGACCTAGAGGAGAAAGATCTCGAAATTCATATCGAGATGGGTGACGATGAGAAGTATAGTGTTATTGGATTGGGTACGACTACTTTTCAGAGGGAGCATGGGGCTCCACTCACCATGAATAATATTATGTATGTGCTCGAGCTGAAGAATAACTTGGTATCCATTGCCATGCTTGAGGATAGAGGCTATGACATAATCTTCTTGAAAGGAAGAAATTCCTTCGACACATAGCCATGGGTCAATAAAAGAAGATAGGGATTTGGGTGAAGAATTTCTATAAATAGGAGGCTCAGGAGTGTGCCTATTTGAGCACAAAAGTAGAAAGCATGCAGAACGAAGACATTGGTTAGTTGTGGCACAGGCGATTAGGCCACTTGCATCATGGGGCTTGTTATATACATATTTGGGCACTGCAACCCCAATCATATATGTCGATAAACCAAGGGCTCTTTAATCCTTAAAAGTGTTGTTTCATACCTTAAAGGATCATGGTCAACTGATTACACCATTTCCCAGAAGTTCCACTTGAAAAACTACTTAGAATTGGCCAAAATTGGACCATACTGACTGCTCCATGGTCAAGGTCCGATGCATACTGCCTGCTACACTAGCCAGGTACGATGCATACTAAAAGAGCTTTTTGTGGGGTGCGATGAGTGAGAAGAGACAAATGGTAGAGACAATTTGCTAAGTGGATGCTCATGGAATCTTCTAGAAACTTCTCCTATGACACTTGCCTCTCTGAATTTGCCCAGGGATGAATAAGAGATCAAAGAAATCTCCAAGTGGAACCAAGAACTTCAGTGGAATGACACTAATAAAAAACCCAGAGCTGACTCACCCCCTTGCAAGACATTTATATATGGATCCCTCATGTGAGAGATCTAGGGGTTGGAATTTTGTAATTTGTAAGGAAGTGCTATTGGTTTCTCTTTGAGACATTGTATTTTTGGGTGATCTAGATTTTCATGAGGTGAAGGGGGCTTTCATGCTAGGAGGATAATGCTGGATCAAACAACTGGGTTGTAATCCTCTCTTCTACTATTAATAAAGTTATTTGAGTTTTCCTCCATATAATTGTGTATTTGTGAATATTGCTGTTTGTGAATGCAATTGTATGGTTAATGTATTTCTGATTTTGCATTGTTTATGGTATTATAGATCTCTATGCTTTGATGGTGTTTTGTTGCTTTGCCTCTACAAGTATTCTCTAAAGTGGCACAAGTAGGAAAGGAGTAGCAAGTTCTATCAAGGGAGAGAGGAAACAAGTAAGGAGCCAAGCGAAAGATTCAGGTTGGTACTCTTTGCTTCTCTCTTATCTATCATACATAAAGGAAATCTCGAGTTACTTTGATTGTTTGTTTCTAAGATAGCTACCCATCTTAGTGGGACTAGCAGATCAAAAAGACACTATTTTTCCCGGAAACAAAATGGTGACTCCGCTAGGGAGCGATTGGTTAGTTAGTTTGTTATTGTTTTTTGCTTTATAAACTATAGAAGGAGCTTGAAGTTAAGCCAGCTAGCCTTCTAACTGCCCTTGCCATGCAAGAGCAAAGTAGATCAATGCTGCTTCAGTCAATCTCTGGGTTGCTTTATGAATTGAAAATCTGACTTGCAAATATCCTAACTGCCCTGGTGGTAGCTCAATAACCACCTAAGATCATATCCCTATACTTTGTTTTTACTGTCTATCATAGCTTAGCTGAAATTATTGAACTTAGCTGCAAATTTTGAGCATAAACCAAACTCAATTTCATTCCCTGGCCCATTGCATTGTTTGTAACTAGCAACTTGTATGCATCATACCTCTCATGTGTTGCAGGTGAGATGCATCCCTGTTTCCCTTAAGGACAGGTGTGATGATTGAATGCTACTGTTTTCCTCCTTGGAATTTGGTTTTTTCTCCTTGTTTTCAGCTCTATTAAGTAGTTTTGCTGCTTGTGATCAGTATATAATTGTTGAAGCCTTCTTCCTTTACATTATTCAGCCTCCATTGATCAGGATTTGTGAATGTTTTTTTATGTATTTTTCATCATTTACAGTCCTCCTTTGCCAAGAGTAGCTTAATCGAACTGTCATCTTTTGATTCAAAAGTGTCGTAACTGTTGTTTTGAGTCAAGAAGAAGAGTGTCGTAAAGTCTTCCTCTTCTAGATAGTTGATTGTACTTTTGTCATTGTATTTGATTTGAATTGTCAATATTTGAAGTGTTGAAGGCAATTTTCCATTCGAAATTGAAAGTGTCATTTTAGTCTTCCTTTCATTTTGAAAAGAAATTGTTGAAGTGTCACTTTGAAGAAAATAGTTTAGATTTGTACTTAGTTTTCCTTTTTGGCATTCTCACATTAAGGAAACGGAAAAACAAATACATGCATGTGCATTTTCATTTAGACTGCATGCGGAAAATGATTTAGGAAAAGTGCATTTAGTGTGTGCTCTTTGCTCTCTATTGAAAGAATCGTACTTTTTTTCCTTAGTAGCTAGGATTTTCATTGCTAAAAGAAAAACAAATGACTATTTATCATTTTAGATTTCATATTTAGGAATTTTACATCTACATCACATGGTGAACCTTGAAAGACAAACTTCTAAGAAAGATCAACTCTAAAATAAACATCAATGAACATAAAAATGCTTTAGAACCTAACGCAACACATATAGAAGTCTAGGCTAGAGACGTGTTCCGATGTCGTGAAACCTAGTAACTATCATTTTCATTGAAGGTTGGGTGATACCTCCTCTTTGATACGACAAGTGCCAGTATGGACTTGTGCTCCCCGTACCGTCGAGTATATATTGGGAGACCACAATAGGCTGATCTCCTTTATCCTTAGGAAGTCGTGTCTACCGCCCTATCGATTGCAATTCACTGAACACAACATTCAGGAAGATTGACTTCCATACGTAAAGTCCTTGGTAATTTCTCTTTAATTTACCACCAAGGTGTATATTGCAGTTTTGCGGTTGGTTTGGTAATCCCTCTGTCTAGATTTCCAGAGGAGTTACTTTCATTCCTTTTCAACTCCCTAAAAGAAAAGGTCCATCTGAGCACTTGTCACTTCATGCTCATTAAAAATTGAAGACGACTAGAGTCACCTTTAGCTTTTTCTTGACTCTTAAAAATTGAAAAAGAAAGTTGTGTCAAAGCGTCATAAAATTTATTTAATTTGGAATAAATTTTCCCTTTAATTTTTGAGTTGATCAAGTAATCCACAATCGTGGAAGAAAGTCAATCAAAACCCCATCATTCACGGATACTAGCAAGTCAACCATCTTTGACTCTGGAAACAAAACCATTCTGGGAAAAATGGTTTCGTTTAACTGAGTCGAATTCTCCTGGTCTATTTGAAACTTGTGTTTCAACATCGTCAGAGACTCTAGTTACTCCAATTATTTTTGGTACATCTGCCTTTACAGAAGAAGTTCCGCAATTACAAGAGGACATTAGAACTAATCCTAGTGTAACAGTAAACACTTATATCCCTGAACTAGCACCATCTAGGGCTGATCTAGAAACTAAAGTTCACTTACCTGAACATCTGGAAGTTGAGTTCCAGAATTCAGAAGGTGTCACCCCCTCCAGTGTCTATTACTGTAGAAGCTATACCTTCTTCGGCTCCAAAAGTATTTTACGGACCTGACGGTCTCCCTCTTCTACCTGGAATGATTGCTATAGAAGAGATTGTAGAGGATCTTCCATCTAGTACCCCATTGCATTTTGGAACTCGGATCCACCTATATCCTTCTACTACAGAAGTTAGTTCATTTAATCACCCTTCATCGCAAGTTCATGTCGAATCAGTAGGAAATATTTTGGATAGACTAAATATCTCTGAACAACCATCAACATCTAGGACTGTGTCATCTGATATAGCAGTAGCAGAGCCTCCTGCTACTACTTTGACATTGTTCGCTGGTATATCATCTGTCCCAACTAGTTCTCAACTGCTAGATGGATTCCACCCAAGGACTGTTTCGATAGCATGGTCTGTTCCTATTTGTTCATCTGGAATCTTGTCTCGAATTTCTTATGTTGAAACTGAGCAAATTGATCCTTCACATCAGTATCAATTTGGGCAGTCCAATATCCAAAGACCAATTTATCCTTTGAACACTAGATTGCTACCATATGGGGGGTAATATGCATTTTTATTGTTCCCTCCAGGAGAACAACCATATGAGAGTTCACAACAAAATTTGGGTCAAACTTGAATTGCATCTAGTGGTTGGGTACCGATACTACCTCAACAACCAAGAGTTGTATATTCAGTGCAACCAAATCAACCTATGTCGAACATTCCCACTACACCTACTATTGTGATTGTGTCACAAGTACAAGCGCTGCCTATTTTATGTCAACCTCAAGTCTCTCGGGTCATAATACAACAACCTCTTGTCTCCATGGCTCAATCACGACCTCAGGTTAAAGCCTCCTTAACTAGAGCGACTCAGGCTCAAATGGGTATTATAACCCCTCATCTTGGTCAAACATCCAGTATTGGGCAATAGCAAATGGTCCAACAACCATGGATGGTACAATATCCATAACCACAGTTCTAGTAAGCTTACCGAGGACCTGAGCAACAAAGATTTGCAGGCAATGGGTAACCGTGTTTTCAAAATGGTTACCAACAATCATATTATAATGGTTATGCCCATCAACCTTATCAAAGTTATCAGCATCAGATACATTATGCTGCTATGCAAAGACCTACTACTCAGGCAATCCCATCTTATCCTGGGTATGCTTCACCAAAGCTGAATCAACAGTTGCCTTTTGTAGCAACTTTAGAATTATTGGATCTAAACCGGCTGACAAATGATCCAATTGCTTACGCCCCTTGGTGGCCAGCGATTCCTCATAAACGTCCCTCTAATATTCCTAAATTTAATGGAAATCTGGGTGAAGATCCATCGAATCACGTAATGACTTTTCATTTGTGGTGCTCATCAAACACCCTCAATGATGATTCGATCAGGCTTCGCATTTTTCATTGAACGCTAACTGGTCCAGTAGCAAAATGGTACATTGAATTGCCTAAAGCTTCATTTGACAACTTCAGCACCCTCACCACTACCTTTCTAACCCACTTTCAGTTACCTATAAGGTACAAAATGGGAATAGAGCTCCTTACAAACTTTAAACAGGCAACAAACACTCACTTATCTAATCATATTCATGAGTGGCGATGTCGTCGTCGAATGGTAAAGACATATGTTCCTGATCAGCTTTTAGCTGAGTGGCTTATTAAGTCATCATTGCCTTCTATTATAGAAGATGTGGCTAAGGGAGGAGTTGTCACTGAACAGCAAGTCAGTGCTCGTGCACAATATTTAGACTGGATCTATACTGAGTCTGGCATGCTCTATGACAAAATTCCTGACGCTCCTTGACCAGAATTTTCCTTTCCTCCCCGTCCTAAATCAAATAGGGATTCTCATGCCGGAAATGGATTGATTAGCACCTCAAGTACACAAACCACAAAGGCTCCATCTGGTAAAGCCCTTACAGTTTCTAGTAAAAAACAAATGACAAACTTCTTACCTCAGAGGTTAATGCCGTGTCATCTGATAAGGGCAAGGAACAAAAGCAACCAGAGGGAAAGAAGAAAGGGAAAAACAAAAAGAAGAAACAAGAAGATTCGACTCCTGAGAAATCTTCTGGAAACCCTACTGGGCGAAAGAAACTAGGTCAACCATGTTTCATCTGTAATGAGGAACATTGGATGAAGGATTGTTCGCATCGAGTTGAGGTCATGAATTTCTTGAAAACTTCAAGTACCTCGGCGGTATTGACTGATCCATTTCCAAACCCAGAAACCAATCTGGTTGCTATTGATCATGCTTCCCCATCCCAAGTGCTTATGTTGTCAATTTCGAAACAACAAAATGATGCTTTGATATTGACAAGGAATAGAGATTATGGGAATCTACAGATGTCAAATAACAAGGCTACAGATCAACCCAGTAGTTTGGCAACGACTTCGTCAGAAGTTGTGCCACCCATAATTCCTGAATTAACTATAAAGCCGCCAAAGGGAGTAGTACATAAATCGACATTTAATCCTCGTGCTCAAGCGACATAGAATTATAATATAGTGGAGGATTTGGCTCAATCGCCATCCGCTATGTCAACACTTAAAGTACTGCAGAATTTCCCCTCCCAAAAGCAGGCTTTATTATAAGAAATAGGTGGGATTGACCCAGTGGATTCAAATCTTGTGGCCTTTAACCATAAAGGATATGAACCTCAGTTACCAGCACAGCCAGCTTTCCTTATTCAAGTAAAATCCCTCAACAAGATTATTCATTGAACAATCATTGACAAGGGGGCATCTACTTGTATTATGTCAATGAGTTGCTAGAAAAATTTAGACTCACCACCCTTGTCACAATCATCAACAACATTAAAATAATTCGATGGAAGAACATACACTCCATATGGGATATTAAGTAACTTACGGGTTGAGCTGGGGGGAAAGATAGTAGAAATTGAAGTCGAGGTCATTCATGGAAACCTTAACTATAATATCTTACTGGGCAGATCTTGGATTTATGCTATGGCTGCTGTTGTGTCAACATATTTCAGAAAGATTGCATTTCCCTTCCAAGGAGGAATTACAATCGTTGACCAGCTAACCTTTCTCCCCAATGGTTCACAAGCTACTGGAAGCATTCCATTGATCCATGGAAACTCTCAAATGCTTAAAATTGTCAGAGTAGGTCTCCTAAAAGACCCTTCCTTAATGGGTACTTTTGCCTTCCTGCCTCTGAGTAATCTGGCGGAAGTGGCCACAGTGGAGACCTATCACATGATATCTTCTACATCATCAAAGATTAAGAAGAACTCTAACCCTTTTGTTAGCATGGATCATCACTAGGTGTTGCCCCCAAGCCCTATAGAATTGTTCTAGCAATCAATTTTCTGGGCATGGGAAACAAACCCAAATCAACACTCATCAAGTGTTTGGATAGGTAGGTCTTTAGAATATGGAACCTCTTCTGATCCTTGGTCTCATATACATTGTACAGATGAAGGAATCATTCGGTCAATGATGATAGGAGAGGCACCATGGGAAGATCGCCACCATCATTCCCATCTTCAAGATAACAACGAAGATTATTCCAGTGACCTTAATCATCCTTCAGTTTTTGATTTTCTATCAAATACTGTAAATACGGTGGATTTCGAGCGAAATCCATCCAATATCGAGGAAAATATTACCATTAATATCTCGACCAAAACTAATGTTGTAGAGAATATTCATGTTGGAAAATCTTGTTCTCCTCCAAAACTGGAAATATATTGTGCGCTCTTTAGCGAATTCAGAGATGTCTTTGCATGGTCATATGAAGAAATGCCAAGCATTGACTCGAGTATCATTGAGCATGAAATCAAGATGTATCCAGATGCCAAACTAGTACGACAACGGCTTCAACCGGTACACCCGAAGAAAGCCGCTACCATTAAGGCAGAAGTTGAAAAACTTCTACACGCTGGTTTCATTTGCCTTGTTCCTGTAACAGATTGGGTATCGAATATTGTTCCTGTGATGAAAAGGCAAGGAACGATTAGAGTGTGCGTCGATTACAAGGATGTAAATCAAGTTTGTCCAAAGGAAAACTACCCTACACCCTTCATCGACCAGATAATTGATGAATGTGCCAGATGCGAAATATTTTCCTTCATGGATGGATTTTCTGGATACAATCAAATCAACATCCGTCCACAGGAGCAGTTGAAGACTGCATTTATATGTCCATGGGGCACATTCACGTACCGTAAACTATCGTTCGGTTTAAAGAATGCGAGGGAAAATTTTTAGAGGGCAATGAACTACACCTTCCATGACATCAAACACATCGTTCGACCATATCTCGACGATTTATTGACTCATTCGCAAAAGTGGACTGATCACCCACAACATTTGAGAACTATATTTCTTTGTTGTCGACACTACAAGATACAACTCAATCCACACAAGTGTGTGTATTGTGTTGGTTCTGGTCGGTTACTTGGTTTCGTAGTTTCTAAGGACATAATTCAACTTGATCCATGTAAGGTTTAGGCAATCATTTACATGCCTCCACCTTCAAATTTGCTTCAAATTCAAAAATTCCAAGGGAAAGCAAACTTTATAAGGAGGTTCATTCCAAATTATGCTGAACTTGCTAAAGGTTATACGTGTTTTTTGAAAAAAGAAGTACCCTTCAACTGGGATTAGGTTGTGCAAGCTTCCTTTGATGCTTTAACAGGTTCCCTAGTAAAAGAATCATTAATTTACGCTCCTGAATATCAAAAAGATTTTAACATGTATCTCGCCGCTACAGATACAACCATTGCAATGGTTTTAGTACAAGAAGACAATGGAATAGAACATCCAGTGTATTATTTAAGCCACAACTTAAATGATACAGAAAGCAAGTACTCCTATGTTGAAAAGCTGGCTTTGGCAGTTATTCAAGTAGTGCAGAGATTTCGACACTATATACTTTTTCGCAAAACTACCATTTTGTCAGATTGCAACCCTATGACTTACATTCTGTCACGTCAATTGCTAGGGGGAAAATATTCAAAATGGATAGCCATTTTGCAAGAGTTTGATCTGGAGTTCACAAAATCCAAATCAAAGAAATCTCTAGTCTTCACAGAGTTGCTTTGTGACCTCCCATCTTTGTCCAACGATTTAACATCTAAAGCATCAATTGTGGATGAAACTTTGTTTCTGATATCATCAAGTGATTCATGGTACAGAGATATATTGATCTATCTCCAAACCAAAACATTTAGGCCTAATACCTCTCGCTCTAAACAACGACGTACTCGATACCAAGCAAAAGACTACATGATCATCGGTGATACACTTTACCGTCATGGTGTCAATACAGTTCTGAGAAGGTGCCTCATGCATGAGGAGGCAGAAAAAGTCATGAATGATTATCATTTAGGTGCATGCGGGGGGCATCAATCTGGTTACGCTACGAAACAAAAATCTTAAGAGTTGGTTACCTCTAGCCCACAATATTCAAACATTGCATAATTGCAGTCAGAAGTTGCCATGCTTGTCATATTTTCAACCGCAAAACTAGATTACCACCTACACCGCTGCATCTAGTAATCATTGTTGGGCCATTCGCCAAATGGGGCATAGATTTCATGACATGTAGCCCCACCTCGACTGGGGAGAATGGGTATATCATAGTCATTGTCAACTATTTTACAAAATGGGCTAAGGCCATGCCTACATTAAACAACAGCGGCAAAACGGTTGCTCTTTTCTTTTTCAATCATGTAGTATGTAGATTCTGTGTTCCACAGGTTATAATCACAGATCATCAATCGCATTTTCGCAATCACATGATGGTTGAATTAGATGCCAAATTAGGACTGTCCCACGATAGTTCTACTCCATATTATCTGCAAGCTAATGGACAAGTTGAAGCCATCAACAAAGTCTTGGAGCGCATGCTGCAAAGGATGATTGGAGTCCACAAACGGAATTTGCACTTAATACTGTACTTAGCTCTGTGGTCATATAAGACATTGGTAAGAAACGTGACCAGATTCACACCCTTTTAGTTGGTGTATGGTCTGGAAGTTGTCTTACCAATTCAGAGTGAAATTTCATCTCTTAAGCTCGCAATCGATCTACTTCCCGAAACTTCGGAGGAAGAGGCTCATTCTTGGAATTAATCCACTTGGATGAAACCCATCATGATGCTGTGCTAGCTAACGAAGCACATAAGAAATGTGTCAAAGCGTAATTTGACAAAAATGTCAAGCCTCGTGCTTTCTCAGAAGGAGACCTGGTCTTACTTTATGATCAGGACTCTGATAAATTGGGAGCAGGTAAGTTTGAACCGTTATGGATGGGCCCCTATATTGTTAAATGAGTATTAGCAAAAGGAGCCTATGAGCTGGTAGATTACAATGGTATTCCACTGTCGCAACCCCGAATTGGGTTGTATCTTAAGCGTTACTATGCTTGATTAAGTGTAGTAATCTCTTTATAGATATGCTTTTGTTACATTTTTGTTTTCGTCAAGAGTTGTCATTTTGGATTAGGTAATCCACTTTGCATTTGTCACAGATGTCGAACCTTTTGGAAAAATTTGTTGGGTATGCTGATGGAGCTAGTCGTAGAACGCGAAACCTATCTTCTGCAGCCTGGGCCATTTTTGCTCTAAGCGGCGAGTTAGTGAGTTTCAGGGAGATATGTATTGGTCAATCAATGAACAACATCGCTGAGTACAACACGTTGATGGAGCTTCTCTCTGATGCCATTTCACATGGTATACGTCAACTTGTTGTTAGGCTAGATTCACAACTCATCATTCTACAACTTATTGGTGTCTATTTCGTTCGGAACCCAGCTATCTATCGTATGTTCCTAACAGTCAGGATTTTGGAAAGGCAATTTGATTCCATTCAATATCAACACATTTCTAGAAACTTAAACACATTAACTGATTCACTAGCAAATTATGTGTTAGATAGACATTTGCATCATTTATAAAGAAAAGCATTTCAAATTAACAGTGGCATCAGGATCACATAACTTAACCATGATAAAACTCTGAAAATTAAAAATATATAACTGCTTATAGTTTTTACAAAATGTTTTGTGTCTAAGATAAAATTGGTCAAACGACCATAAACTCAAAAATGAGTGCAGGAAAGCATCCTAAGCTAATGATGCTGGTGATAACATGTCACTGCCTATGCAATCATACACAAGAGCCTAGTCCATTGACTCGGCATGCCAGTAGTATGGCGCTGTAATCTCAAAGGTAACTCATCGGTCCCCACATCTGGAATACCAAGAGTGAGGCCCTTGACCTAATCCTACAACACTGCAAGGGTCTCTGCTATGTCCAAATCGTGAAGGACAACCCTCCCTACAGCATCTCCTGTCGGAGTGTCAGCTGCTGCCCTTGGGCACGCTGCTAGTCGCACTGGCCCAACATCTGCACAAATATATGAGTTTGATTAGTCTTGATAACATTTAAAAAAAACTAAAACATTTAAAAAACTGATAAACAAAGATATGGTCAAGTCATTTTACCAATAACACTCCACTGCTCGCCAGCCGGTAACACCAAATCTGGGTCGCCTCGGAAATCCATCCCAACATATGGATATTCTGCAAAAACCATCTCCTGACAGTTGAACCACTCAAAGAAAGCATCAGAGAAAGAAATATGTGACTGACTAGCATGTCTGGCCATGAGATCAACCCATATCTGCATCCGTGGTTCCCTCGGTGCTGGAAATCCTAATGAAATGTACTACGGCTGCATCAGTGGAATCCTCTCTAAGGCGAAAGCAGCCAAAATGGAACTGTAGCCAAAGTTATTAGATCTTCCATTATTTACCTTGGAAAGTTGTTCTTTTATAACCGAAAGTACCGCCTCACACTAGTTGAATACCTTTGGTTCCAGGCATTCCAGGGCGTACTGCATATACGATTTGTTGGCCAAATGAAGAGCCGCACTACAAGCCAATCTAGCAAAGGTGAAAAAAATGGTCCTCAAGGACTGATTAGTGACATCTTAGATATTGATCTTATCGTCCCTGCTAGGTTGAGATCCATCTCTACAAAATTGGCGAATATAATCCCTCACGGATTCACCCCCACGAGCGGATCCTGATAGTGAGAGAGAGGCACCACTCCTCGATAATCCCGTCAAAAAGTAGATATCCTCGACTGTCAATGGAATGGATTTGCCTCTAATATAAAATACCTGTTTGATCAGATCCCATGCATCGAGAAGATATTGCAACAAATTAATTTGTTGCCTCATGATAGATATGCGGAAGAATTTGAGCAAACCACAGTTTCGTAATGCAGTAACTGTGCCCTGGTCATGTAAGGCAATCATGTCCTCTTCCTCATGTTTGCATTCACGCCATGTCACAACCATCTTGATCCAATGAATCTTTGAAACACAAACAAAAGATGAATTAGGATCCTGATTTGAGCAAAAAAAAACAAACATTTCCTGAAAAATCACTGTGGAAAGTTTCCCTTCTCTGCCCATCGCACCCTGCCTTTGAACAAGGTGAGATGCATACTAATTGGCTAGTGTCCAGCTCAGTATGCATCGCACCTTTCGATGCAGGCTAGGTGCGATGGATAGAGAAAGAATTCTTCAAACCCCAAGGGCCCAGAAATAGGGAAAAACTTGCTCAAAATCAGAAAAGGATGGAATGAAAATGAAGAGTTCAGGGTTAGCTCCTACCTGGTCTTGATGGTGTGTAGAATAGTCCACCAGATCTCCCAAAATCAGCTGATGAAATTTGAGAGGGAAAACCACTCTAGAGCTCCAAAATCCCAAATTCAAAAGGAAATGGTAAAAATGAGAGGTAAAACTATTTTTTATGTTACTATTCACATACTTCATGTAAAATGTTAGTTTTTAATTCATTTTTTGGCCATATACATGTATTTCTAATCAATTTGATGGAGCAATTGAGTAGGTTGAATGATCTATGAAAGAATTTAACATGTTAAATGGTAAATTGAATTTCTTTGACCAATATCATGAGCAATGTTTCCGCAAAGTTCAAGCTTGTTAAAAAATAAACCTAGCACTGAGCACATGTTGGCACAAGATTCAAGCTCATTAAAAAATAAACTCGCCTTTAGTAAACGACCTCTGTGATTGCCATGCTATCAGCCTTTTGAGCCTTGGTTGTGTTCTTCCATCACCTCCATTCTTTTGGCCGATCATACGCTTCCACTTGATTGTTTACCCTTTTTAGAAACAACTGCGACAAGTGATTCTGTTAGCCACCCTCCTCACTGCCATGTTTTGAGAAGTTCCAAACTTACCTAGAACTAGTTGTACTCGAAAATATCACTTGTTCCTCAAAAACAAGTTTCTTTTAAGCTCTTTTTAGACTCGTTAAATATAAAAAGATTGCCGAGCTATTGGCCTTTCCAGCTTCTTAAAGTAAAGAGAAGTGCCATCCCTCTTGTACATTTTAATATTTTAGAACCTAAGGGATTATCAAACAAAAAGATCGAGCGCTTGTCTTTTTCAGCTCACTAAAACGATCAAAGAGCCATCCCTTTTGTATTATTTTATACTTTTTCAGACTTAAGGGATTATGCCACGAAAAAGGACTGTTGGAGTTTCCTTTTCGTCCCTTTTCAAACTCTCTAAACATGAAAAGGACCAATTTATCTTTATCATTAAAATCATTAAAACGATAGTGACAAACTTGTCCACCCGGACAAGAATGAGTTTCACTATTGCTAGGCTCGCTAAAACATAGCAACAGGTTTGCCTGAAGGGAAAATTATAGAAAAAGCATATGTTATCCTCCTCAAGATTGAAAAAAATAAAGAGGTGCTGGTCAGGAATGACTGGGGAAAAGGGGAAGAAAACTTGAATAACTTTATTGGTAGCAGGTTGCTCTTGAACATGACACTTTCACTCCATCACCATGATTGAGTCATGTTGGGTTATACCATTCACCGGTCATATCACCATTGGTCCTTCGTAGCATCCATCTTTTGGGGTTAACACTACCAATCCATTTCAGTGTCATAGGTATGTTCAAGAGAAGTCATTCAGAGAATTTACCACCCATCTAACACCTTATCCACTGCAATACCTTCACTCTCCATTTTTCATGACTGCCATTCCTGAACCTTGTATCATCAGATCGTTTTCACCTCTAGAAAAATTATTTGCTTCGTTTCGTGTCATAGATGTGGGATACATCAAGGCCCTCCTACGATGAGTCACTTCTTGTCGACATCAGCACATTATCCAAGAAGTTGACTTAGAAACAACCCTTTCAGTACTTTGAAGCTTGCATGCCTTAATGGCAAGTTTCTCACTTCCGGTGACAGGTTTACATCAGTGGCCTTCGACCGAAAGATTTTTCTTGGTTTTCGACATTGACTCATATATTTACAACACGTGAATTGTACTGTAGTACCTTGAGGGTCATTATCATTATCGGTGATTCCTCTCGCACGTGTTAACAACTTACATCATTGGCTGGTAATCAGGCGATGTCTTTCCATGTTCGACTTCAGAACATATTTTCACATGGATCGACTTGTACATCGGGTGAAGATTAAACGAGTTTGAAGACCCTAGATCTAGTTTCATCCATCCAGGCTATGATATTTTCAGGGAAATAAAGACATCAAATGTACACAGAAGCTGCACAGATGATCATCCAAGCCAAGGGATGATGACTCTACATATAAAGAATCACCAGTCTACAACCACAGATGGTTATCTGTTCCATGTACATGAAAATTAATTTAGAAAAGCTAAGCATGGGAATGTCTGCCTCAGCTAGATCATGAAAATAATATGATGATGATATATTATATTTTATCTTATTATAGGTCACCTTCTAGTTTGAAAACCTTGGATCCTCATGATAAAGCATTTCAGCCAACATCAGAAGATTTATGACCTCATGCTTTAGTGGGCAACTGTTAAGACATATTTGGGCACTGCAACCCCAATCATATATGTTGATAAACCAAGGGCTCTTTAACCCCTAAAAGTTTTGTTTCATACCCTAAAGGATCATGGTCAACTGATTCATCATTTCCCAGAAGTTCCACCTGAAAAACTACTCAGAATTGGCCAAAAATGGACCACGCTAACTGCTCCATGGTCAAGGTGCGATGCATACTAGCTACTACACTAGCCAGGTGTGATACATACTGAAGAGCCTTCTGTGGGGTGCGATGAGCAAGAAGAGACAAATGGCAGAGACAGTTTGCTAAGTGGATGCTCGTGGAATCTTCTAGAAACTTCTCCTATGACACTTGCCTCTCTGAATTTGCCTAGGGATGAGTAAAAGATCAAAGAAATATCCAAGTGGAACCAAGAACTATCAATGGAATGACACTAATCAAAAATCCAGAACTAACTCACCCCCTTGCAAGACATCTATATATGGATCCCTCATCTGAGAGATCTAGGGGCTGGAATTTTGTAATTTGTAAGGAAGTGTTGTTGGTTTCTCTTTGAGACATTGTATTGTTGGGTGATCTAGCTTTTCATGAGGTGAAGAGGGCTTTCATTCTGGGAGGATGATGCTAGATTAGACAACTGGGTTGCAATCCTCTCTTCTACTATTAATAAAGTTATTTGAGTTTTCCTCCATATAATCGTGTATTTGTGTATCTCGCTATTTGTGAATGCAATTGTATGGTCAATGTATTTCTGATTCTTCATTGTTATGGTATTATAGATCTCTATGCTTTGATGGTGTTTTGTTGCTTTGCCTCTACAGGTATTCTCTAAAGTGGGACAAGTAGGAAAGTAGTAGCAAGCTCTATTAAGGGAGAGAGGAAACAAGAAAGGAGCCAAGTGAAAGATTTAGGTTGGTACTATTTGCTTCTCTCTTATATATCATACATAAAGGAAATCATGAGTTACTTTGGTTGTTTGTTTCTAAGATAGCTACCTGTCTTAGTGGGACTAGCAGATCGAAAAGACACCAGTTTTCTCAGAAACAGGGCTTTGAAGATTTTGTAACATATCCCTACTGCTCTTCCCAAAGGTATGCTTGAGAAACTTGATGTGGTGAGTATGTCTCTAACATGTTTAAGAAATTCTATGCAATGAAAGGAATTAAATGGGAGTTGACGACACCCCATAACCCTCAGAAAAATGGGGTGGCCGAGTGGAAGAATAAAAGCATAGTAGGGGTAGCGAGGACGATGTTGCATGATCAGGGCCTACCACTACACTTGTGGGCTAAGGCATGCAAAAAAATTATTTATGTTCAGAACTATAGCCCACATCAGATACTTGAGATGAAGACACCAAAGGAGGCTTATTTTGGTAAGAGGCCAGATGTTAGTCACTTCATGATTTTTGGGTCATCAGTGTATTTCCATGTGACCAAATATGTAATGAAGAAGATTGAGCCTACAATAGAGTTGGGGATATTTGTGGGGTACATTGATACACCTCATAACTATCGAGTGTACTTGCCGACCAAGAGGATGATAATGGTTCGTAGGGATGTCAGATTCGATGAGGAGAAGACCATGCAAGTTTCCCTTGAGAGGGAGCTTGAGCTACATGTGGATGAGGAGATTTTAGCTCCTAAGGTTGAGGAACCTCAGATTGATGTGGAGCATCCACATGCAGAGGATCTGGGAGTGGAGACATCCACTCAGGTAGAGTCTTATAAAGAGGGAAGAGAGCGCTCCAGAGAGATTGGCATATTGTTGGATGATGCACAGGAGAATGTGGGAGCACCCAATTCTCAGCACAGGTAGAGGAGGTCACCTGAGAGGTACACTGGATACATGGCTCTTATGGGAAAATGTGTTATGACAGAGCCATCTTCCTTTAAGGAAGTAGTGCAATAACTGGTTTGGGTTGATGCCATGGTGGAGGAGTATGATTCCATAGTTTGTAACAATGTTTGGGATGTGGTCTCAAGGTTGAAGGACAAGTCAATGGTGAACTTCTGTTGGCTTTACAAGGCAAAGCAAGCTATAGGTGGTAGTGTGGAGAAGCATAAGGCTAGATTTATGGCTCGTGGCTTTTCATAGGTATAGGGGATTGACTATGATGAGACCTTTGTTCCTGTTTCAAGGTACTCATCAATCAGATCTATATTGGCACTATCAACATAGATGGGTTAGAAGATACATCAATTGGATGTGAAGACAACCTTCCTTAATGGCATGATTGAGGAAGAGGTATACGTAGATAAACCTAAAGGTTTTGATATCTTTGACCATGAGTCACATGTGAGACAACTCAAGCTAGAGTTATATGGGTTGAAGAAAGAACCCCATTCTTGGTACATCAAGATAGATATCTACTTCACCAGGTTGGGCTTCATGAAGAGTGAAGCGAATGTGAACCTGTACCACATAGTGGTGGAAGGTAAGCTATTGCTCATTGTACTTTATGTTGATGATCTCATACTGATAGGTGATGATCAGTTGTTCAAGTCTTACAAGGAGGACGTTGCAAGAGAGTTTGACATGAAGGACATGGGCTCATGCATTACTTTCTTAACATGGAGGTATGGCAGGGAGATGGGGATTTGTTTTTGTCTCAGGGCAAGTATGCTAATGAGATACTCAAGGGATTCCACATGGAGAGCAACAAACTCATGGAGACTCATCTAGTAGGTAACTGGAGGAAGGAGAATGCTACTTTAGGGGAAGTAGTGGAAGTTACTGTTTACAAGTAGCTTGTGGCTTCACTCTTTTACTTGGTGAACACATGACCAGATATGTTCTATGCAGTTAACAAACTTAGTGAAGCAATGGTTAGGCCTACCAAGCTATATTAGGAGGCGGAAAAGCATGTGTTGAGATACCTAAGGGGCACTTCTTAGTATGGATTATGGTACAAATAGATAGAGGGAGTGAAGATTCAAGGCTTCACCAGTGTAGATTGTGCAGGGAGAACATTTGATAGGAGGAGCACATAAGGAGGGATCTTCAGTATTGGGGTAGTGATAGTTTCTCAATACAACATGAAACAAAGATTAGTTGCACTTAATTAGGCAAAGGCAGAGTACATGGCTGCGAATCAGGAAACATGTGAGGCCATCTGGATGAGGAAGATCTTGGTTGTTTTGTTTGGTCAACATATCAATCAAACTATGATTTACTGTGATAATCAGAGTTGTATCAAACTCTCTAAAAATATATTTTTTCATGATCAGTCCAATCATATTGATATCTGATATAATCATCTTATAGATTGTGTATTGAGGCGAATTATGTTGTTAAAGTACATTCCCATGGAGGAGCAAGATGCTGACATTTTGATAAAGGCATTGTCAAGATGCAAATTCTAGTTTCATAGAGATAGGATTGGGGTAGCTGATAATCCATTTCTTGTCAAGAGGGAGTGTTGAGAAATGGCAACAAGAAATTCCAGTTTAATTTGTGCTTGAATTGAACTAAGAATTAAAATCGAATTCTATTCTCATGGCAACTTGTAAATAGTTAATTAAGTTTAATTAAGTTAATTATCTTAGGAGTTTCGAGTTGGAAGTCTTTCTGTAGTCATGTATATGTTCTCCCTAAGTTTTAGGGGTCCAGTATGAGTTTAAACAGAGTTGGAAATTAGATCACTTAGTTTACCGAGTTAAGTTCAGTTAAATTGGTTCCAAACTATTTAAGGAACTAATAGAGAGTTAAGAGTCAGTTGGTGCACTAGTGCTTCCACAAGTGTCACTCTAGTTAACTAAGGATTCCCTTATTAGAAACTCATGCATGTCGGATTTGAGAAAGACCCAGTTGAGAGTAGAGTGTAGGGAAAATGTACTCTTAGTTGTATTATCTACTGGAGTGTAAATATCATGCATGCATCAGAGATTGATCCTATATTTGGATTTCACAGTTTTGGAAGCATGAATTCCCTTTAAATACGGGCTATTCATATTAAGAATTATGCAAGAGATTATGGGCTTGAAGAACTGCAGAATTGGATAAATGTTGGCCAAGACTGGCTTGTGAGCTGAGAGAGTTGAGCATACTTGTGCAGAATTGTTCTAGTGAGAACAAGCTTTGTATCTGCACTCATATTTCTGATATATGAAATATAGATAGCAAGGTTTTGAGTAGTGAATTTCCCCAGATACATCTTATTTTATGTGCCATTGATTTATCTTCTTCTTGTTCATATTGTTTTCATCGATCTATTGGCTTCTGCTAGTTGAAAGTAGAAGTAGATTCTTGTCCTATGCTTTAGTACATTGCATGAGCTTGTGAATCTTCAAGATTTTCTACATCAATGTCTTGTTTATCGTTTTTGCAACTACATTATATTAAGGTGTGTATGAAGTTGTATTCTACCTTGCTATACCCCACTTATCACATAATTCCTTAAGTTCATTCCCACATAATCCACCATTATTAGTCCTCAAACACATAATTTTCTTCTCTATCTAATTTTCAACGGGAGCATTAAACTCTTTAAAATTTTCAAAGAATTCAAATTTGTTCCTAAGGAAATAAATCCATGTGTTCCTAAAGTAATATATAAATGAGACATAATACATATATTTACCTAGTGATGGAACTAACACAAGTTCAAACACATCATTATGCACTAACTATAATATTCCCTCTTCCCTTGTAGCATTAGACGAGAATCTTTCCCAATTATGTTTCCCATATAAACACTATTTATAGAAGTAAAAATAGAAAGAGAAATTAGACATACCTTCAACCATAAATTTACCAAGTAGGAAGGCCCTTCTCTTCGATATGTCCTAGCCTTTGATGCCACATGACAATATTTTCTCCAAAGATTGGAGGGGTTTTTTACTTCGTTTGTGCCACTCTCAAGAACAATGGAATTATTTCACATGTCACTAATAGTTCTTCCCAACAACTTATATAGAGGTCCAATAGAAACTCCCATCAATAATAAAATTTCTCCTCAGACCATCTTGCATGTTTCCTTTTCAAACACTATTTTTACACTTGAATTGTTTATGTTGCAAATAAAAGCCAAAATTTTGGTCAATCTTAGCATGTGCAAAATTCCAGGGAGTGTTCTAACCCTTCAATCCACTAGTTTAGAATTGAATTTTCCTCATCCTATGATTTTAGATGTTAATTTATACCCTAAGAAAACATCACCACCATCGTACCTTTCACACTCACACCACCACTCCTTGTGAGTAGTCATATAAAAGGATGCACCTGTGCCATCTAAGCATGTCTCATGATATACATGTGTTCTTGAAGAATCCAAGTACACATCCCCTCCTTCATCAATGGACATTTTTCTTCTATAGAAGGAGCATCATCAGATACCTTCCCTTTCTCAACACTTTTGGATCCATAATGTTTCTTGTAATTTCATTCTTGTCCACATCTCCAACACATGTTTACAATTTTTCCTAGATATCTAAATCTTCCTCTAGATTTAGGTATCCCACTTAAGGAATTAATTTTATTAAGCACTTCATATCCTAAGGTTAGGGTTTTCGATGTTTAGGGTTTTTCATTGCTTCATCTCCCACTTATGTGCTTCATCTCCTAAGGTTAGCTTTTTGGATGTTTAGGGCTTATCATTGCTTCTTGATGATAAAAAGGCCTCTAAGCCTCATTATAGCATAGTTCAAAAATGAATCTAGCCATCACATCTTTTCTTAGAGATAAGCAACCATTGTTCGAGCTAGTTTTCTTTCATTATGCATGTATACAATTTCTACATTTTCTATTTATTAATTGAAGTCAAGTTTCATTGTATCTTTGTGTTTTTTGGTTATAAATCTATATTTCATTCATCCCCTTCATAAATTTAGATCAATTTACATGTTTGGAATAATCCATGGTAAAATGGGGTGTGAGAAAGAAGTGAGTGGGTGTATGCATTCTCATTTGTTGATTAAATAGAGTTAATAATCCTTGCCCCATGGATTTTCCCATTTTGGGGTTTAGCAAGTAAATCTGGTGTAATGTTGGTATTTATCATTTACTCTATTTTATTTTTAATTTTATTTTGGCCCTATTTTTAATTTTAACAACTGGTATTAGAGCCATAACTTCTTGTTGCTAGTGGTGTAATTTAGGCTTGTTAATTAGTATGGAAGAAACTACCATGAGTGATATGGAGAAGTTGAATGGGGCCAAATTCACCCTATAGAATCATAGATGGAGGATATATTGATTTTGAAATATTAGTATTTGTCAATTGAGGGAGTGGCAAAGAAACCCTTGTTGATGATGAATGAAGCCAAGAAATTGCTAGACAAGGAAGACATTGCTATAATTCAACAACACCCTAGCAAATTACGTCTACTTTAATGTGGCTAGTATTAAGAAAATAGGACCATGGAAATGTTTGCATGATTATATGAGAAAAACATTGCATCAAACAAAGTTTCCTCGATGATGAATCTCTATAATATTCAGGTGTAGGAGGGTTCTTTGGTTGTAAATAATTTAAATGAATTTATATAATGCCCATCCACTTACCTATCAAAATTGTTCTAGATGATGAAATTAGAGCCATTATACTCATGTTCTCCATGCAAGACAAGTGAGATAACTTGATAGTATTTATGAGAACCTCAATACTTATAAGGATCTTGAAAGTTTGATGATGTTAGTAGTAGTTTAATGAATGAGAAGCTATGATAAAAATACATTATAGAAAACCAAGGCGGATAAGCTCTAGCCTTAACTAATCATGAAAGGAAAATTAAATGTAATAGATAGGGTAATCCAAGATAAAGAGGCCGATTGAAATCAAGAACATGTAAAATTACTTGTTTTTGTCATGGAGATCTAGTACATAAGAAGAGAGACAATTTGGTATGGAAGAAATAACACAAGGAAAAAAAGTAAACCAACACAAATCTTAAATCAAGTAGCACAAATGAAGGTGATACCACTATTGTAGTTTCATAAGGTAACATTTTATTTAATGTTTTAGAAGAAGCAGAATTCTTATATAATTCTTCCAATAAAATTGATTGGATACTTGACTTTAAGGCATATCACCATGTAACTCCTACAAAAACAATTTTGTTGCATAATAACCTATTGAATATGGTAGAGTACATTCTTGAAACATTCACTTCTATTGTATTATTGGAGTGGGAGATGTTTGAATCAAGATGAAACAAAAATATGATATCTTGTTAAAACAAGTTAGGCATGTCCCAAAGATGTGTATGTGATTCATTTTTGTGAGAAGATTAGATGATGGAGACTACTCTAAAAGATTTAGTAAAGGTGGTTGGAAAATTAGCAAAGGTTCATTGGTCATGGCTACAACATTCAAGATAGGAACCTTATATACATTGAGGGAAATGAAAAAAATATTAAAAGGGGATACTATTGCAAAAGAAAAAAAACTTGGTGGACTTATGACATAAGTGCTTGGGTCATATAAAAGGGCCTAAAAATCCTTGTTGGAAAAAATATGCTTCCAAGTTTGAAATCCTACAAACTTGGCCTTTCTGAGCATTGTATATATGGTAGGCAACTAAGAGTTTCATTTATGAGATGTGGCCATGAAAATAAAATAAATCTATTAGAATTGATACACTATAATGTGTTTGGGCTGGTCAATGTAAGTCTTAGGAAGAGCCTTATATTTTTTCGCATTCATAGATGACACATCTAGGATTATTTTGGCCTATCCCATGGAAATGAATGTTGAGGTGTTTCAAATAGTTCAACAATTTCATGTTGTAATTGAAAGAGAGACTAACAAACTGCTCAAGTGTTTGAGTAGAAAAAGCGATGGAGACTATTGCTCCAATAGAAACAAGGATTATTGCAATAGGTTCAACAAAAAACATGAGAAGATTATCCCTGGTACTCAATAGAATGGTATTGCAAAACAATGAATCACACTATCATGGGAAAGGTCAGGATTATATTTCGAAATTCCATATTGGAAAAGAATTTTTGGTAGAAGTACTAAGGACATGTTATTACCTCATCAATCAATCACGTACTATGATCCTAAACGGTGGCAGTTTTGAAGAAGTTTGGACCTGTAAGAAGGTAAGATATTCCCACCTAATTTTTTTTGGATGTGAAGTGTTCATGCATATTCCCAAAGACAATAGAAACAAGTTAGATGACAAGTCCATTAAATGTTTTTTTTCTAGGATATGTAGATAGTGAGTTTGGTTACCATATATGGGATCCAATTAAACACAAAATATTTATAAAAAGGGATGTTATATTTAATGAATTAGAGATGTATGAAAGATCTATAGGTGATATGGAAGTCAAGAAAATTGTTGACATTTTTTGTAGAACACAATAATATATCCCACCATCATAAGAAATTGGGCAAATAATTCAAGAACATGATAGAAAGCAAGTCGAAAATGATGGACAATAAGAAGAAGAAACCTTGCAACAATAGTTACAAGAGATCCAACTAGAAACACCACCACCACAGTTGGTTCACAAGTATACTAGGCCTCATAAGCTCTCACAAAGGTGTTCACCCTCAAATTATTCTTTGTTAATTAGTAGGGGTGAACCTCATTATTTTTAGGAGGCTTTTAAAGTGGAGACTAAAAAGGAGAGGAAGAAAGAAATGGACTCCTTGTTGGGAAAAAAAATTGTGAGTTAGTAAAGCTTCAAGGAATAAATTCCATAGAAAAAGAACTTGTAAATAGGATTAAATATGAGGGTGAATGGAAGAAGAAAAAATACAAGGCAAGGTTGGTGGTGAAGATATTTTCGCAAAAAGAAGGTATTGAATTTACTGAAATTTTTTCACCTATTGTTAAGGTGTTATTTATAAAAGTTATTCTTGGTCACATTGTTGCTTTATATTTGGAATGCGAACAATTTGATGTAAGTGTAACCTTCCTTCATGGAGAATTGAAAGAGGAGATTGATATGGAGGAAATAAAAGGATTCAAAGTGACGTAGGAGCATTTGACCCCTTAATAAAAATTGGAAATTTTGAGTAGAGAAGGAGGAGGACGTGGACCATCAGAGAAACACAAGGGACTGATCTGTTAAAACAGAGTAATTTGATGGACTTAATTAAATATTAATGTAATATGCCATGTATTCGTATATATCCATATAGCGAGATGTAGAGAGATTTAAGGCTCGTTGAGATATTTGTGAGATGAAATCAAGGAGTGGATTTGATCAGATCTTTCCAGTGATCCAATCCAATATTTCTTATATATATATGAACCTACGTAGATAGAGGAAGATAGAGAGTGAAAAATAGAAATTTGTGTAAACCAGAATGGTAAAAATGTAATCAAAAGGAGAGCTTGTTTCTAAGGTTGAAATGTCTTAGCTTGTAATAATACTGTGTATAATATAAAGTGTGTTCAATGTTGAAATTGTGTGCCTGTGTGTTCATAGATAATCTGAATGTGTTAGTGTTGTGGTTTTGATCGACCATCAATCATTGTAGGATCGATGGCGATCCAAAGATATCGAGTGATTGTTATATATGTGGAGTTATTATGTGTTTAAAACAGAGTATGGCTGAAACAATGGTTTTAACACAGAGTCCATCAAAAGCAAGCGATATTAAGTTAAGGAGGAAATGGACGAGAATGCATAGGGGCCATTTGATCTCGGATATCAACGGTCCAGATGAAGCTACTGAGGAACAAAGTGATTAACCTTGCATCGACGAACTTTGATGAAGAAATGGCGGAGTAAATAGATGTCGATCGTCTGGTCGACAGATCAACAGATCGATGGTCATCACGTGGTGGAGATGCACAGGTGTTAAGTAGCAAAGGCAATTTTCGATGGTGGTAAGAAAATTATCGGGTGGCCTCAAAATCCATAAGAAGTTTCCAGAAAATGGACCTGATGATGTTATGAGCTATATTTTAATTGAGTTGAAATACAGAGGTGATCGAATCGTCCGTTAAAAGACTGATCAGACTGATATCGGGTCAAACAGGCATGATGGTTAATTCCAAAACTGGACCCAATGGGATTTTATACAGTGGGGATAAATCATCGTTGAGTTCCGACGATTAGAACCATCCATCGGTTGACTGATCTAACATTGATCACGCTCGAATGTGCACATGTTTTAACAGTTCGAGCAGACTCGATAGTTTATGGAATGGAGTAGATTCCTTTTGAGGTCCGTTTTGTGCGTTCGAGTGGGACAAGCACCGTTGGTCTAGTTTCCTGTTTTATTCTGATATGTTATGGTCCTAAGTTTTGAGGCTAAAGCGAAAGATAAAACGATCCCTATAGTTAAGTGGGCCATAACCCACAGGCCTCAGAATCAAAATTTATAAAGAAAGGGGAAATTGGCGTACCCTAATTTTGCACTCCATCATTTGGTATCAAAGTAGGGAAAGGGAGGAAGATTTCCTGCAAGAAGGAGGAAGAGTTTGCAAGCAGAAGGAGAAGAGGTATAGTTTTTTAAGTATGGTGAGTTTATGGTCTTTATTGTCGTGTAGATAGCCGCAACGGAAGATGAGAAGACTTGCAGCAACCTAGAGCAAGGAGTGCTCAATTTGTTCTAGAGGAGAGAATCAGAAGGATGCCAAAAGACTAAAGCTCAGAGGAAAAAGCTTGGTGAGGTATCATGTAGTAGAAAAGACTGTTACTGCAGAGGTTGGTTGCAGTTCACAGAAGATCATGAAAGCAGTTCCACTGAGAAGTGGGTAGAATTGCTAAGGGATAAGGAAAAGCATATGACCAGGAGGTCATAAATTTTTGTGCCTCGGGAGTCTCATGCAGGAGCATTTGACCCCTTAATAAAAATTGCAAATTTTGAGTGGAGAAGGAGGAGGACGTGGACCATCGGAGAAGCACAAGGGACAAATCTGTTAAAACAGAGTAATTTGATGGACTTAATTAAATATTAATGTAATCTTCCATGTATTCATATATATCCATATAACGAGTTGTAGAGAGATTTAAGGCATGTTGAGATATTTGTGAGAGGAAATCAAGGAGTGGATTTGATCAGATCTTTCCAGTGATCCAATCTAATATTTCTTATATATATATGAACCTACGTAGATAGAGGAAGATAGAGAGTGACAAATAGAAATTTGTGTAAACCAGAGTGGTAAAAATGTAACTAAAAGGAGAGCTTGTTTCTAAGGCTGAAACGCCTTAGCTTGTAATCATAATGTGTATAATATAAAGTGTGTTTAGTGTTGAAATTGTGTGCCTATGTGTTCATAGATAATCTGAATGTGTTAGTGTTACGATTTTGATCGACAATCGATCACTGTAGGATCGATGGTGATCCAAAGATATCGAGTGATTGTTATATATGTGCAGTTATCATGTGTTTAAAATAGAGGATGGTAGAAACTGTGATTTTAACACAGAGTCCATAAAAAACAAGTGAGATTAAGTTAAGGAGGAAACAGAACAGAATTCACAGGGGCCGTTTGATCTCGGAGATCAAAGGTCCAAACCAAGCTACTAAGGAACAAGGTGATTAACCTCGCATCGATGAACTTTGATGAAGAAATGGCGGAGTAAATAGATGTCGATCGTCCGATCGACAGATTAACAGATCAACAGTCATCACGTGGTGGAGACGCACAGGTGTTAAGTAGCGAAGGCGATTTTCAACGGTGGTAAGCAGATTATTGGGTGGCCTCAAAAGATGTAAGTGGTTTCCAGAAAACATACCCGATGACGTTATGAGCCATATTTTAATTGAGTTGAAATCCAGAGGTGATCAGACTGTCTATTAAAAAATAGATTGAATGGATATCGGGTACGAAAATGCGTGAAGGTTAATTCCAAAATCAGACCTGATGGGATTTTATACAACGCGGATAAATCATCGTTGAGTTCTGGTGATCACGACTATCCATCGGTTGACTGATCGAACGACGATCGTGCTCGAATGTGCGCATTGTTTAATAGTTCGAGCAGACCCAATAGTTTATGGAATGGATTTGATTCCTTTTGAGGTCCGATTTTATGCATTCAAGTGGGACCGACGCCATTGGTGAGGTTTCTCATGTTATTCCGATATGTTATAGTCCTCAGTTTTGAGGCTAAAGCGAAAGATAAAACGCTCCCGATAGTTAAGTGGGCCATAACTCACAGGCCTAAGAATCAAAATTTATAAAGAAAGGGGAAATTGGCATACCCAAATTTTGCACCCCATCACAAAGTAAAAATTAAAGAGAACCTAGTTTTTAGGTTGAAGAAGAACACCTATGGGTTGAAATAAGCATCCTACCAATGATATTAGAAATTTGATTCATTTATGTTGGAGCTTGATTTTAAAAGACTAAAGGTTGACCAAGAAATTTGTTCATTCATGTTTGAGCATGATTTTAGAAGATTAAAGGTTGATCATTGTGTCTACATTAGGAGGTATGACCAAGACAAGTATATTATACTGTTGTTTTTTTGTTATTATAGGAAATAGCCAATGACTAAGTGTAGAATTTTTGTAGAATTTTTCTGCAAATCAGCGAGCTCTGATACCATGTAGAACCTTTTCTACAAATCAGCTAGCTCCGATACCATGTAGAAATTCCCACTATATATCACTTGGTAATGCAATGTACTAATGCAAAACACTTGATCTACTTGTGCAAACAATTTAGCAGAAGCTTAATCAACCATGAGCATCATCAATAAGAACAAATCTAACTGATAAGAAGGAATCAATCACATATAGAAAATATAACCTAGGGAAAGCACCAGTTTAAAACCCCATCTCTGTATTATCAATCAAGTGGAAATCCTCTTCTGTTTACAAAAGAATTAGCTCAAGAGCTATCCTGTACTCTTTGCAATCAAAAGATGAAGATCATAGACTACCTAGGCCTCAATATATAGGCCACAAGCCCTCCAATCTCCTATATTACATATTTCTCTTGGAAATTAATCCTTCTCCATGCAAGGAATACTTACTAGAAATATCCAAGCATCTGATAGTACACTGACCCTCATTTGAACTCAACTAGGTCTCTGTCTGAACTGACATGCATTAGTTATCCATGAGGGAATGCTCAGTTATATGAAATAATAGTTGTCACATGCATGCAAGTGTTAACAAACTATATCTAATTAATTTAACAACTTGTTAAATTAATCTAATTGAACTTGACTAAGTTAAACTAAGTCAACTAATCCTCTCAATATAGAACTTATCTTTAATTCCTCAATTAGTGGAACAAATCAAGGACACATTCCCCAATCAGTGGAGAAATAATTGCATGTTCTCACAAAGACTTCAAGTTTGCTTTTTCTTAACTAATTAACTTATGGAGAATTAATTAATTAATATTCCAAACTGCTGATAAGACCAATTTGATTTTACTTCCTATAGATAGACCGGGGACTGCTATAAATAAGAAGGGACCCAGGAATGCTATTTTTAAAACATTATATTTTTAACATTTTCACCTCTCACCCAAGGTGGCCAAAATGCCCATTGGCCAAACTGCTATTTTTAGCACTTCTATTTTTAGCATTTCTTGTTGCACATTTTTCAACACTAAGCAAGAGCCAAGACATCCCATATTGACCTCAAATGGAGTGAAAATTCCCTAGGGCCACCTACTCCTTGAGGCTAATCAATACAGGCTAGAGCATGCCTTCAGAGACTTGAATGTGGGTGGATGGGATCGAAAGCCACAATCTCAAACACTCAAGCAAAGAACCATTGGCATATATTATACTATCGTTATATGTGTATGATGAGACAATTATTGGACATGATAAGAACATGATTAGTAGATGGAAGAATTTTTTGGGTCTTTAATTTACAGTGAAGGATTTGAGTCCAACACAAAATATTGGGCATAGGAATCATACATGACAGAAAGAACAAAAAGTTATGGTTGTCACAAGAAAAATGTATTGAGAAGGCATTAAAAAAGTTCAACATGAAGGATGTCAAACAAATTGGTATGCCCCTAACATCCACTTCAAACCTAGTACTGATTTGTGCCCTTATGAAGACAAAAGGAAGGAAAAAATGAGTAAATCCCTTATGCTTCAAAATTTGGCAGGTTGATGTATGTCATGGTATACACTTGACTAGATATTGGACATGCAATGAGAGCAGTGAACAAATTCCTTACAAATCCAGACAAACAACAATGGGAAGGGGTAAAGTGGATATTAAGATATCTCAAGGTTACTAGTCATTATTGTTTATAATTTGGTGTGATAATGATATGTTTGAAGGTTATACAAATGCAAATATGGATGGATATATGAACACCAGAAAGTCCATCACTAGTAATTTATATACTTTTGTAGGTTCAGTAATGCTTTGGATGTCTAGATTGAAAAAGTTAGTAGCCATCTCCAAGAGAAGTATAATACATACCTGCCACAAAAGCCAAGAAATATGTTATGGATGCAATGATTCTTAAGAACCGCTCGGAGTAAAACAAAACAAATATGTGCTACATTGTGACAATAAAAGGGCCACTCATTTAAGGAAAACCCATCATATATATATGGTTGTTTGGGCACTTGTTATATATATATCCATGATATTGACCCAATATTAGTCTATGATATTCATAGACTAAGAGATGGGTAAAAAATGAGTAGATGTATATGGTAAAAAATGAGTAGATGTATATATTTTCATTTGTTAATTAAATATAACTAACAATTCCTTATTATTTTTCCGTTACTAAATTTTATAACATAATCATTTATTCTAATTTTTTTTATCTTCCATTATTTTTATTTCAAAATTCCTTAATCAAATATTTACACATATCTCAAATTAAATTAATAAAAAAATCCACTCCCCAATCCCTACATTTTTCAAATTTAACTATTTCCAGTTTATACCTAAAGCAAAATATAAGTAAAAGATAACAATGGGCATATTAACAATATACTTTTTCTCCTGGCATAGAAATGCGTATGACAGAATGAATTTTGAGTAAAAACGAGATGAGTGCCTAATTTATATTTATGACCCTTTTTGGGTTTGAAAATTAAAATAATAAGTTGCATGAAAGTGAAAAATCCAAGCTCTAAACTCTATAAAAAAAATTATTTTCATGATCTCATAATCATATATTATTGATATCTCTTGGATTGTTCCCTGTAACAAACCAGAGGCTTTAATTGAAAGAATGCGCACCCCTTGCAATAGCTTACAGGCTTTGTATTAAAAGAATGCGCACCCGTTGCAATAGCTGCTCGCTTCGCCATTGAAAGGACCAGAGAGAATGCGCACCAAATGCAATGGCCGTTAAATCAGTCATTGAAAAGACATCAGGTTTAGATTACTTCGCTTGAGTAGGGTTTAGCTTTTACTACTTTTTACTTTCAAATTTCATGGGAAAATAGTTATTGAAAAATTAAATTATAATAAGCAAAATAGAGGAAGTACACAATTTTGATAATATCATTTCATTGTAGACAAAAAAATTCGTCCACTTCACACCATCCTAATAACTCAGCCTAGCTAACCAAAAAGAGGAGGAGAAGTTGCTACACATTTTTTTTTCTCGGCACGCAGACGCATTTGCAAAAGAAAGCGTGAATTTTGACAAACATCCATTAGTGGCTGATGCATTATTGGTGTATTATTAAACATCTATGTAACGACGGGGAATAAATATTAGCAGAAGAGAACAGCGCCGATATTGTAGTTCGGGGTAATGGCTCTTACTAAGGAGGTAATGCACGGATAGCGATGAGTATCAGAATTGGCGAGGTAGTGAAGACATATAAAGCTGTGGCGAGGTAGTGCAGAAAGATAAGGCCCTAACGTAGGGTTTCTGGCAGAATATGATCATGCAATGACCAAACTGTAAGCGCCCAATAAATGAACTGAAAAATAATGGCAGAGATCGATTAAGGACGGAGTTTAAGATCAGGAAATGGTTGGCAGAGGTCAGAATCAGAAATGGATGATAGGGTTTCAATGGTTGGCAGAGGTCAGAATCAGATTAGAAAATGGTTGTTAGAAATGAACGATAGAGTGGATGGCAGAGGTTTGATAGAGAGATCTCATCGTCTAACCTTCTGAACAATATAAATGCCTATCGGCCCATGCAGAAAAATGTAGCCGAATGTCCTTTTCGCCCAAGTATAAAGCTAGTAGAAAATATAACCGAATGGCTTTTTGGGTATTACCTAGAAAACGAAACACCGTAGTGTCACTGTAAAACATGTAACATAAAATTGAAAAGGTGCGGAGGATAAAGAAAGGAGATAAGACTACAACACTAAATAAGCAAATGCTTTCCTTGAAAGAGATCGATCACACCAGCAAACACTGAAAAGGGTACAACATAGTGGATATGTCGGTTAGACGGTTTGTGATCACTGATTTAGAAGAATAGCAATATAACAAATTATTTTCCTTACCTTTATAGAGATAACTTTTTCCATTCTCGAAGGTCATAACTTTTTCCTTTCCTTTATAAATATCACTTTTTCCATGCTCAACCTGGAAGGTCATAACATTTTGCATGTCGAAGTTAGAAGGTTATCTACAAACATGGAGGGAAAGCACCGTTTGGTGTTTAAGTGAGAAGTTCTAACTTTTTTCATGTTAAAGTGAGAAGCATTATAAATAACATATACTTAATTGTATTTTAGGTAGACTAGTGATTGGAGTTATGCATGAAAATTTTGCTATTATCACCAAGAGAGAATTCCACAAATGCATACATGAGTTTTACTAATCTCCACATGCATGAGAGAGTTAACTAATGATTTCATGGCCACTATACTAGGACTAGGTGTGAGTTTTCTTCACATGTTCACATCTCTCTAGATTCATTATTAGACTCAATATTATATTAGTTCAACTGTGTAGAATATATTGCATTGTATTCTCTCATAATTCTCTTTTTTGTGCATGAATAGAATTCATCAATTCTTTTCTCTATCATTTTTCTCCTTTCCTTGCAAGTTTTGTTAATTGTTTTCTAGATAGATCCAACTTGTGTAGGTTAAGCTACAATTTCACATGGTATTAAAGCCCATGCAAACTAGGAAGAAAGAACATAAACAATCTATTTGCAAGTACTAAAGATTGAAGATATTGGAAAAATTGCAGTTTTTCCCTTCCACAATTCTCATGCCATATAACTATTTTGAATGGAAGCCATAGATTCTACTTCAACTCAGAAGATTGAACCAAATCACGCATTTGAAGAATTCAAATATTTCAACCAAATAGACAAGATCTTCGGTCTCTTATGCCTATCATTTTCTCTAGAACTATTGTTTCATCTTAAAGCATGCACCATTCCAAATCATTTTTACACCACTTTGGAGAAACTGTTTGGGAAGCTAGATGAGTTGTGGGGTCACATCTTTGAAAACGAGCTCAACTCATTAGATTCAAGCAAGTTGGAGAACATTCAATATTTCTTCACAAGGCTCAAAGCCTTGTTACTCTAGTTGAAAGAATGCAGAACCAATAAATCCAACCAAGAAAGTCAATTAATTCTTTCCATATTGTCAAAATTGTGTCTTGAGTACACTATATTTGTCTCCATTTTTCACGTAACCAGGCTTGCAATAGGTGCGACCTAGAGGATGCCTACACTCGATGCTTTTATTGAGTCCTTGATACATGACAAAAGATAAGCTCATAAATATGGGAACATTGAAAAGTTCCAAAGCCCATGCACTCACTGAGCATGGAAAGGGCAAGGCCAACTTGCAATCCAATCAACACTCCAAAGAGAAGGGGAAGGAAAAAGAACTAGATCTAAGCAAGCCAGGAAATCTCAAACCTCTTGTTGAATCTACCAACTCAAAGGAAAAGAAGGGAAGGAAGGACAAATAAAAATGTATCTATTGCAACTATGGTTACCATGTGGAATCATCACATATGAATATGAAAATCGATCTCATGGCATAGACTCTTCAATAGAACAATATTGTTGACTACATTATGAAAAGTGCAAAGAATAAGGAAGGAGAAAGATCACTTGAAACAAGAGGGAATGTACATGCATTAATTGCTATTCATTCTTCTCTTGATGCATGGATCATAGATTATGGAGCTTCACATCACATGGCAGCCATAAAATATGCTCTCTCATATTTAAAACCATATGTTGGTCCTCCTATTCTCATGGGAGATGATTCTTAAGTAGAGGCAATTGAACAAGGAAGGGTATTTCTTGGAGATGGAAGTTTCAAGAATGTCATGCATATTCAATCCTAAATTAATGTGGAATGACTCTTTTTCATGAGAGAAATGGATAGATAGGGAAGTTCTGTTTTTACCGATTGAACCAATGGCTATAAAATCTTTTAGTAAATACTCTCCCTATTTATCAAATGACACACATCGACACTAGAAGGAGAGTTGAATTCACCCCATGCCATTCTTCCAGAGGATCTCGAGTTAGAAAACATTTGAAAGAAAAGGCAAGTAAAAACTATACTGCATTTTGAGGACACCTTTGGATTGTTAGGAGAAGAAAACTCATAAGATTTCAAGAGAATATGGCAAGCATTGTCTCAAAACATGAAGATAAGGGAATACTACTCTCTCCATAAATTACAAGCAACACTAGCTAGAACCTCTCTATATAAGAGAATCATCTAGAGGCTTGGAGTTCAGTGGATATGACTCATGTTCAATCCACTTCTGCTACTAGGGCTATGGGAACACCAAAGCAAGAAGAAGAGTATGAAGTGTGGAATGATGTTGAGATTTGTAGTTTGGAAAGTACTCCACAACCTTAGGTATCGAGTTTGTGTGAGTTGGCACCACAAAATCCATTTGTGGGCTAAGTACCCAAGAGGTGGGTTTTGTACCCAATATTGTGGGCATGAAACCAAGATTTATTTTTTAGGATGGACCCTTGTAGAATATGTTGAACCCTTAATGGAGAAAGGTCATCCAAAGATCAAAGGAGGCTTTTCCAAATGGAAGAAATTAATTTTTGTTTATAAGAAGTTGGTTAACTTGGAAAAGGTTCAGGTCAACTTTGCTTTATGAGAGCCCTAGAAGAGGGCTAGACATTTCACCATAGAAGCATATAAATAAGAGAGATGTGAGACCTCATTTGGCATATCAGGAGTGCAAGATTCATCACAAGAGGGAGGACCTCTAAAATAAAGGAACCCATAACCTCTATAGGAGTCTATCCAAGAGTTGAAGGATAAGTTTCTTAGGGTTCTTGTTTTGTTGGAGCAAGTTGAGTTAGAGGAGCTTGCTGACAGAATTAAAGGGTTGCTTTATGCATGTTTGGGGCTGGAAATTCTCTATGAACATGTCTCAATATTTCTGTGATATTGCAGGTGGACTAGAGGCTAAATTTGAGGTTATTTTATTTTTGGAACATCTAAACAAGGAGCCACATTCTCCTAAAGTGATAATGGAAAAGAAGGGACTATTGGAGGAGCGTTAATGCATGTCTAGAATAGAATTTTGACCAAGGAAACATTTTTCTTGTAGTTCCAAAAGAGGCCCTAACTAGAGGGCCAAAATTATTGAGGAAAGTGCATAGGCCGAGGTGTTTTTGGAGGCAAGAAGAGGGTGTTTTTCTGAGGTAAGTATGTCCTTGTATGATTGATGGTTTTTCTAGGTGATGATCTAGATTTAGGACATATTTTTTGGAAACCTAAGTACATGAAGGAGGATTGTTAGAAGGTTGTTCAAAAGTTCCGTAAGTGCAAGACTTGTGAAGGGCATCAAGCCTACTAGGAGAGGTAAAATGTTAGAGATAAATGGCTTTTTATTTGAAGGAGTTAAGGGTAGCCAGGAGAGAAATGCATAAGACCTAGTTCATTGATGGAGAAGGACATCTTTAGTGAGAAGAAGGGTAACCTTCACGCCCTATATTTTTCATCATTGTAGTAGCATAGAAAGGTAGAAGTGGTCAGCCAAAGAGTTGTTCACAAACGAAGTTGTGAATAGGCAATAGAAGTCCCTATGTGTTGACATCCTCAGTGGAAAAAGGAGCAGTTTGGAAGAGTTGAAGACTAGAAGCTAAAGGACCAATATATGTGTTGAGGATACGTGGACTGAAAGGAGCTGAGGAGCCATCTACATAAGAAAGTAAGTCAATTGTATCTTGTTTAGGGTAGATTGGTTGTCTGAGGACTGACACCAAGCCCAAGTTATATTCTCTCACAATCATCATGATCCCTGGTATGGGAGCCCTAAACAATTGTATTAAAAATTGGTTAATATAACGAAGTTGGGTTGAAAAAGGCTATTTTTTTTTTGTCTATTGTGCATTAGTTGATTTACTCCTGTGTTTTTTCCACTAGTCAAAGTAGTCTTGTTCTAGTATCTGAGTTGGTTGGGTCAGAGATTCTAATACCAAACCCATATTCTTGAGTGTTGTGGAAATTCAACATGGTATTAGAGTGAATTTGAAGGGACAATAAATAAGAGTGTGCACAACAAGTAAAAATCAAGAGGGAGTTGGTTCTATTGTTGTTGAAGGATTAATAACAATGGTGAAGTTGTTAGTTGGTCTACGATATTAGGACAGGTTGGAAAGGTTATATAACTATAGTCTGTGGAAGGAAAGGATCAAGTTGGTTCTTATATTGAACAAGATTTGGGACTTTGCAGAGAAAGAGATCAAGAAACCAAATGAGCCTAAGAATATGGAAGTGATACAAAGAGATGGATACAAAGGCAAGCTAATCATCCTAGATGGTGTCAGGGATTCTTTGATACGTTATTTGTCCAGGAAGAACAATTCCCATGAGATGCGAAAATCTATTCAGAATTTTTTCCAGAATAAGAATGAGAACCGTTATTAGTATTAAAGGATAAGTTGAAGGCCACCAAGATGATGGATGGTGAAGCAATGACACTGTATCTGATGAGATTGTCTTAAGTTTGAGATGACCTTACCACCATTAGTGAGATTGTTACATATTTTGAGATGGTATGAATTTTTTTGAAGGGGTTTACTAAGGAATGGAATCTGTTCATCAAAGGGATCATTGCAAGAGAGAAGGTGCCATACTAGAATAGGTTATGAGATGCCTTCATTCAGGAGGAACTGTGGGACGAAAACCTTCACCAGAAGAATAAGTGTTCTGATGATAATGTGGCTCTTACAGGGAGGATGAAGGGAAAGCTAAAGAAGGACTTGAGTAAGCTTAAGTGTTTCAGTTGTGGTGAGTATGGTCATTATTCGATGAAGTGTCTGAAGAAGAAGCTGGGAGATAATGATGAGAAGAAGGGGAAGGACATTGCAGGTGTCACCACTTCTATTAAGCCAAATGATGTCTCTAGGATATTGGAGAATGAATATTTTTCTTTGATTTCTGATTTATCTAAGGGGGCCATAGACGAGACTACATGGTACATGGACAATGGTGTGTTGAAGTATATGATAGGTTCACAGGATCTGTTTGAGACTCTAGCTGAGTGGGACTCAAAGTTGCACATGATGCTGGGTGACAAGAGTTAAAAGGAGATCAAAGTATCGAGTGTTGTGTCATTCAAGATGGATTTGGGTCGGATGATGTGAGTTTAATATGTACTATTTGTACCAGAGCTCAAATATAATGTGTTTTCTGTCTTAGTGATCGAGAAAATTGGGTTTGAGGTGATTTTCTAGGATGGAAAGATGAGACTTAGGCCTAGAGGCTTTAACTCTAATAGAGTGGTCATTGGAGTTAAGGATCATGGTCTATATTAGCTGATGGGAAATAATATATACCATGAGAAGTAGAAGCAGGAACAGGTGTAGGTTCTAGAGGTTTAGAGGGAACCAAGTTGTACTAGAGGTTTGTAGGTTTAGAGGGAGAATGTGTAGCCTAAGAAGAGCATGTGGTTAGTGGGGAGCAAGGGTGCTTCTACAACTAGAAAGAAGGACTTAGGAAGGCTTGAAAGTGTTTTAGGAGAAGAAGAAGCAAGAGGCTTCTTGTAGCAGTGAAATTTTTGAGAAGGGTGTAGTTCATGCTACAAGGTATGCTAGACTGATGATTAGTAGGAGTTAGGCTAGTGTTACAAACACTGATCATTATGATGAGTTACTTCCTAGTGCTATAAGTACATCCATTGCTAAGAGGGAGTGTTTAAATTTGTATCTTGAGAGGTACTCCACAATCTTAGGTATTGGGCTTGTGTGAGTCAGAATCAAAACATCCATTTGTGGGCTAAGTGCCCAAGAGGTGGTTTTTGTACCCAAGATTGTGGTCACAAAACTAAGATGTATTTTAGAGGATGGAGCTTATAGATTGTGTGGCACCCTTAATGGAGCAAAGGGATGCAAATAAAATCAAGGGAGGCTTTTCCAAATGGGAGAAATTAAATTTTATTTATATGGAGTGGGTTAACTTGGCAAAAGTTCAAATCGACTTTGCTTTAGGAGAGCCCTAGAAGAGGGCTAGATGTTACACCTTAGAAGCATATGAATAAGAGTGTTGTGAGGCTTCATTTGGCATATCACAAGTACAATATTCATGACAAGAGGGAGGACGTCTAAAATAATAGAAGCCACAACATCTATAGGAGTCTATCCAAGAGTTGAAGGACGAGTTTCTTAGGGTTCTTTCTATGTTATATCAGAATAAGTTAAGGATATTTTTTGAAGAATTAAATGGATATTTTATTCATGTTTTGGGATGGGAATTATGTGTGAATAGGTCTCAAAATTTTTGTTCTATTGCAGGTAGATTAGAGGCTGAATTACAATTGATTTCAGGTTTGGAATAACCGCACAAGGTGCCACGTTCTCCTAGAGTGATAACATAGAAGAAGGGACTATTAGAGGAGTGTTAGCATCGGTCTAGAAGGGATTTTTTCCTAAGGAAAAAGTAGAACTTTAGTGTGATATGGTGCCCTAACTAGAAATCTGAAATTCCTGAGGAAAGTGCATACGATGAGGTGTTTTTGGAGGTGGGAAGAAGGTGTATTTGTGAGGTAAGTACGTCCTTCTATGGTTGACGGTTTTTCTTGGTGATCATCCATAAATAGGACATATGTATTGGGATCCTTACTACATGAAGGAGGACTATTAGAAGGTTTTCCAAAAGTTCCCTAAGTGCGACACTTGTGAAGAATATCAAGCCTTCTAGGAGAGGCAGAATGTTGGAGCTCAAGGATTTCTTCTTTGAAGGAATTAAAGGAAGAAAAGAGAGAAGTGAATAAGCTCTAGTTCAATGTTGGAGAAGGATAACTTTAGTGAGAAAAAGGGTATCCTTGTTGCCTTAGATTTTTCATCATTGTAGCAGCATAGGAAGGAAAAAGCGGGAATTTGAGGAGCTATTCACAAACAAAGTTATGAAAATCTAATAGAAGTCCTTATGTGTTGACATCGTTGGTGAAAAAAGGAGTAGCCATAGGGAATATTATTTGGAGCCAAATTTAGTGACCTAAAGGAATTTGGAAGAGCTACATATTGAAAGCTAGAGGACCAACAAATGTGTTCAAGGTACATGGACTGAAAGGAGTTGAGGAGCCGACTACATGAATAAGTCAGTTGTGTCTTTTTCAAGGAAGATTGATTGTCAAAGGAATGACACCAGGCCCTAGTTATATTCTTATATCAATGATTGTATGAGGGCCATGATCCATAGTACGGGAGCCCTAGATAGTTGTATTAAATATTGAATAATATAATGAAGTTGGGTTGAAAAAGTTAAAAAACAAGTTGCCTAATGTGCACTAGTTGATTACTATCGTGTTTATTTCTCCATGCAAAGTAGTCTTGTTGTGGAATTTGAGTTGGCTATGTTAGAGATCTAAGACCAAACCCAAATTCTTGAGTTGAATGGAAATTCAACAAATGATATAGAGGAAAAATGTAGGATTATATCCAACAAGGGAAACCACAACTAGCTCAACATGGGACATCAAACAAACAATCAAAGGGATGAATGAACAAGAGAAAAGAAGAGAAGAAGATTGAATTTATCAAGGATGAGAAATAGTTCCAGTAGGGGAGTATGATGGGTCTCCAAAATAGTTAGGATTATAAGGTCCATCAGGCCACTCCTAGGCACATAGAATAATGTTTAACTGCAAATTTTGCACTTTTGATTATATATTTTCCTAGCTTAATGGGTTCTTGGAGGATTTGATGTGGTTTTTCTATTTTATGTGACTTGTTTATTATGCATGATTTTACAGAGATATTGAGTAGATTCTTAGGAATCCAATTCTAGAGAGATTTTAGGGGCTTGCTCCCTATAGTGGGACGACTTAAACTTGAATGGCTTAGGGCATTTGATGCCTCCTTGTTGGACATCTAATCCTCAATGGGTTAGTGTGGAAGTCGAATGGACAAAAGGAGTCCAAGAGACCTTGGGATGTGAATCCCAACGGTCACGTAATGTACTATAAATGTATATCATTTGTCAATAAAAATTGTACTGCATGATTTATCTTTCATATCTCTCTTGTTGTCCATGTGTGTTTAACATGGTATCAGAGCAGGCGTATTCCTGCCCTGCATAATTAATTTGAGCCATTTTTTTATGGCCTTTCTGTGTAGTTTATTTCTGCCATATTATTTTATACAGACCTGCACTCTGTCTGCCATATTCACTTGAACGATGAAACGTTCCTCTGCCTGACACTGCCAGCACTACCTCTGTCCTAACATAACTAACATAACGCTCTCTGGCGCACCAACACTGCCTCTATCCTGAAATAATCTGCCATATTCCCTTCCAGCGCTGCTCTGTCCATAACACACTGCTCCTCCATACTGTCCTGACTACCAAGCGTTTCATGATAATTAACGTTGCATTGCTCTGATCCGAGGAATCCTGTAAAGTCTGGGTTTGTGGCATAGTAACGCTGCTGGTGACTCCATATACGTATTAAAATGGTGGTGGTGGTATTCAATACCGCCGGTTCAGTGACATCAACTCCCATGGTATGCTGCAATACGTGATCCCTCTCTCCCACTGCATTTTTTTTACCCCAAATAGGATGTCAAGCTATGTGTTTAACAGACATGTCTGCCCATGAACACTTTTGATGAAAACCTGGAGTGAAAAAGCTTCCCCTGAGACAGAGGAATAGAAGGCTACAAACAGAGAGGTAATGTTGTCGATTATGTAATTTTTGAGGCTATCACCGTCGGCTTTATCGCAGAGGGCTTTGATCTCAAGACGGGCTTCGACAGATGAGAGAATTTTAGTGAATAAAGAACTAACGACACTCGAACCGGCGACCTTTGATGTTTTCTCCTCTTCATTTTTGTCCAAGAGTTGTGACAGAGACTCGTCGAAGGATTTCATCCTCGACTGAATGCGTTGCAGAATAGCGAACGCGAGATCCGTCGCCGTCGCCATTGGTACTGCTTCAAGCCAAAGAGATGAGGGTTTTGAATAATGGAAATCTTGAGAACTAGAAATGCATCTATTTGGACTGTGTGGAACAGTATGTATAACTATCTTCCCTACAAATATTCTGCGCTAGATATTGTTGAGGTCCGGATTCGACTGCGGCGAAGGTTTTGAAGGGAAATCTCTCTCCTGTGGTGGAAGAGGAGTATACATCACGTTGGTATACAGTGGTATATGCGGTATATGCGTTTGAGCTTTTGAATCATTAAATTCGTTGAATGGTATTTTAACACAGAGTTGAATTATTTTTAACGTTGGTTGAAATCGTGAATGTGTTGTGGTTATAAATTCAATCATGGGCTGAATAGCTTTTGCTGCCTAATCGAGGTGCTACGTTGAGGTGTGGCTGCATGATCAGGGTGCTCAGTTGAAGCGCGACACAGCATAAGAGAAGGTGTGGCTGCTGGGATGCGAGCCCAATTCTTGTATTCTACCTCTGCTACTGTGTATGACCACTGGTTCATTGGAATTACAAGCAAAGACCCTTTTTCCAATCTAATATTACATCTGAAGTGTATGTTTGCAATCAGTATAGCTCTTCTATCAAAAGGATTGTTATGAGATTTGCGACTTGGTTATGAAATGATTGAAATTTTGAACTAGTGCGATGAAGCTTTAACACTAATATCATTAATGCATATAAATTAGTAACCTTTGCGATACATAGATCTTGTATGCAAGGCATATTATAGTGAATAGTGCCAGATCTCATACCAATGCATTTTGGCAATGAATTAGAGGCCAAAAAAAAAAAAAAAAAACACATGCAGCTTAACCTACGATGGAGTCATACTATGCCATGGATATTTGTGAGTGCACCTGAATATTGAGTTAAGAGGTGATAAGAATTGGGAACGTGGTTAAAGAAACAAACAAGAGTCAAGTTTTTCTTAAATTGTGATGTAATGGTATTACACACACTGGCGCATTTTAAATTATGACTTTTAAAATCCCTACGAAATGGAGATGTGGAATGATATTTATTGAATGAAAGTTTGTGAAAAAAAATGGAAGTTATGATGAAAACTTGGGATAATTTGTACTAATCATGGTTTTATAACCATTATTGTTTTGTACAAAGAAGTTTCCAAAAGTAGTTGAATTTTCCAGAAGGGGATTTTCTCAACATGTGATTGAATGGTATTTTGATATGATCAAGCAATGTGATTCTGGGAAATACAGGTTGCCTGCATCAACGTATGAAAGTTATTGAGAAGTAATTCTTGGTTATGCATTCGAACAGTGTGAGTAGTTTGAATAATTTGAGAAGTACAGTAAAGCAGCGAGTCATTTGCTACATTCAAATTGGTACTTTGTTGTCTGCTACAGTGACTTGGTGATATTGGCATCCTGCTACTCATCTAATAGTTGCAATTATTTATCATTTTATAGACCAATTTGTAGTTGAAGATAACATCACTTCTCTGATTATATTGGTCTGAAATGGATAGAATAGATGATGCATTGAAACTACTGAATAATTTAATACTTTTCACTGTTGATGAGATGGTTAAGATCAACAAAACCTCTCTCTCCAATATCAAAATTTGTCTCCAAAATGCACATGAAAATATTGAGTTTTTGCAGCTTGAGACAAAGCTACAACAGGAAGAATTACATAAGTGGAGTCATCATTCTGAACCTGTTTCTGTTCAGAAGATTGAAACAGACTCCCAGAAACAGCAAGTCAATAATGTTACAGCTGGTTCAGATTTAGTACCCAATAAAGCAGCAGTTGTACATGCAGATGCAGAAACTCAGTCTGCACTTCCCAAGCCCATCATTAGACCTTCGGAACAGCTTGTCCACAACAAGCACAAAACTGGTCTTGGATATGACAAGGACTTGTCCTTTCATATTCCAGACTACGCCAAACCCATCCATTTTCAGAGTGCTAGATTTATTCATGACAGTTCAGCTGCTCGTAATGACAGTTCACCTCTAGGTGTTCTAGACTCTGCTCCTCTTCCACAGCAACAACAACAACAGATCATGAAATGCCAACACTGTGACCGAGTTGGCCATTTGAAAGATCATTGTTTTGATCTTCATCCATGTAAGCACTGTCATAAAGCCACCCATTCTTCACACAGATGCTTCAGAAATAAACGTCCTGCAAGAACAAAGATTCATCTTGGATGGATTGCTTCTTGGCAATGGGCACCAACAGCCAAGAAGATATTCCAAACACATGTCAGAACTTGTTCCAGAGTATTGAACAGTCTTGCAGCTGAGTTTTCTCCATCATCTCACCTTGTATCTGACAGGGGGGGAAATGATGGTCATCTACAAGCTTCAGAGTCATATCAAGCGAGCCTGAGCCACAACCTGCCACACTAGTTTCAGAGTTGTAGCCAGAGACAAAGATGCCCGTGAACATGCCTTTAGTTGGCAATCTGGGACACTTCCTCTAGCAGAAGACTTTAGCTTGTTGCCAGCTTTGGAAGAGTTCCGGGAATAGAATTGAGAACACTTCCTCTAGCAGAAGACTCCAACTTCTTGTCAGTTTTGGAAGAGTTCCAGGAATTGCATTAAGCATTCCAGAGTTGTTGGTCATCCTTAAACCATCACAGGTTGAGACTTCCCTTTTCAGGTTGAAGTTCTCCCTTTTATTCGAGGTGAGACCTCCCTTTTATGGTTGAAGTTTTCCCTCTTCAGATCAATAGAAGCACTTCCTCTAATAGAAGACTTCAGCTTCTTGCCAGTTTTGGAAGAGTTCCGGGAACTGCACTAAGCGTTCCAGTGTTGGTGGTCATCCTTAAACCATCGCCCTTTATACCAACATTTCAGAGAGCACATTCAGCCTAATGCTGCCATGCATTTTCGCACATTTTGTATTTCAGCTCTCTTCTTAGACTCATACAAAACCCTTCAGATTAAGGGGGGGAATGTTGGACACCTAATCCTCAATGGGTTAGTGTGGAAGCCGAATGGACAAAAGGAGTCCAAGAGAGCTTGGGATGTGAATCCCAACGGTCACATAATGTACTATAAATGTATATCATTTGTCAATAAAAATTGTACTGCATGATTTATCTTTCATATCTCTCTTGTTGTCCATGTGTGTTTAACACTCCTCTTGCTGTTGTAAGTTAGATATGGAAAAACATCCCCTTTTTCTAGGATTTTTGAAGGGAAATACAACCCTTGTCTCAAGGAGGCTTCTCCCCACTTGATGTACAAATAATATTATCAAATTTTCCTTAGGAGGCAGTGGAATAGCAAGAAAAGAATAAAAATTAGGCTTTCTATATTTCCAAGCAAGTTTTGCAATATTGTAATGTAAAATAGATTTTTAGTTAATGTAAGCAACACCTTATTCAATCTTTTAGCTTGGTTCTTCTTCATGGACTCTGAGCATCCTTGGGCTAGGCCCCACCCTAGGAGATTTAGAGCCCTCTTGTACTTCTATTGATATTATGCTTTTGAAATGTATTGCTTAGCTTTTAACATTAACATTTATGGAAATTACAATTTGATGTTTTATCCATGAATAAGTAGGTGGTTTCTTGAGAAATTCTTCTATGAAGGTCATTTATTCAAACTATCAACCTTCTTGATCAATCATATCACTTATTAGTTTATTTTTAAGTCTTTTTCTATTCCATTCCTTTTTTGGTTATAAATTGCATATTTATTATTTTATTGTACAACCAATTTATGGCGATAAGGGACAAAAAAAACTTGGTTTTGTGATTATAAAGCTTAAATTACATTGTCTCGATATTTTGCTAGTTGGATGTTGTCATTTTCCATCATTGCTACATGTTTCTGTCACCTTAGGTTTGTTCCCTAACTATTTTACATGCTTATTGGACTCTTCCTATAACAAAACAAAGAATTCTATAACAACATACAAACAATCCATTTATCTTACCCAGTTCAACATGAAATGTTTGGTTTATCCTCCTTGAGGTATTAAAACATGTCTGCGATATTTATGGTGAAATTTAGAATCATAGAGACCTCACAAAGTTTTCTATAGATACTTTTACCAATTGCTTCCCAAGTACTATTTTCTACAATTGAGGTTTCATACTTTCAATCCTTTATTTCAAGCGTGTTTTTCATTTATTGCAAGTAACGCAGGTGATCCAAATCTTTTAAATTCAAGAATGCATTCAGAATTTCATATAAAAGAGAAAGTTTTACCAAGTAACTTAACACATGAAAAAGAAGTGGAAATCATTAAGAAACCATGATATCAAAGGCACACAAACGGTTTGATTACAGAGTTCACCCAATGTGGGCTACGTCTCCTGGCCCTACTCAAAGTGGGGAGGCCTTCTTTTATTAAGTGGCATCAAAGAAATCAGTTACAACCAACTTTACAAAATGACCCTTATACCTCAAATTCGGATGATGGGCTAAAAATGGAGAGCTCAATAGGAGAAACAAACTACATGGATGGATTCTTGGTGTGAAAATGTACAAAATTGACTATAAACTTGTCAAATTCTGACACTAGCACCTCTGGCTCTTTAAGGGAACCTTTTCGCCATCTCAAAGATACCCTTACTCATGGTTCCATAACCTTTGCCATTCAGGGTTCCGTGCCCAGACCTCCTCTGCTCCTCTACCGCTTTGCCTATTTCGAATGGCATATGAGACATTAAATATTATATGGCGGGCGAAGCCACCAAGGAATGAGTTGCGGGTTCTTAGTGGAAGAGTCATTTAGGTTGACAAGGGTTCTGGTTTTGAATCCCCCACCTCCCATATAAATTCCAACTGTTTGTTTAAAAGTGGTAATGTTTTGGTTACATGTGATTTCGTCAACAATTATGAAAAACAATTTATATTCGTCGGTAGCTGTGGAAATAATTTATGATAATATATAATGTTTTGGTTCCATAGGGGTTGGGCAGGTCCATCGAGGGTGGCCCACCCACCCAATATAATATAATATCACTGTTGAGGGGTGGTGGGGGTGGTGGCTCGCCACCCCATATATATTTTTTATTTTTTATTTTTATACCACTATGGTTAATTTTCTTTTATCAAAAAATAAGGCATATTAAAAAAATTAAAGAGGCAAAAAATTCACTTGTTCTAACCGTTGAATTTCATGCGCTGAGATTCTGCCAATTAGTTGCCTCGTTAAGACTGGAACTTGGCCAAGTTTGACCAGAAATTTGACTAGCTATAACTTGAGCATATGAACTCAGATTTGATTGTCTTCTGCACCGTTGGAATCAAGGAAATGAACACTATGATCTGGTTCTAGTTTCACTTCCATCTGATGACTTTGATTTTTAAGTTATTTTCAAGGCCACTTCTATTTATGAATCCTCCTAGATCATTCCTCCCCACTAATGATCTTTTGGACCACCAAAATCTTTATCAATCAATTGTAATGTGATGGAATTTCTCCCTTACTTTATCTTTTTCCATCCATCAAGCCTTACTCAGATGCATTCCTTTGAAACCTCTCCATGTCTCCCCATTGTGAAGTCCTAGTATTCCTATCGAGAATGATATCCTCTAGTAGCTTGACCAACTATTTTGGTGCCAAATCATCCATTGTAGGAACATGTCCAACTTGTTCGGTGTCCATAATCAATAGAAGCTCACAAAGCTTCAAATTTTCAATGTTCACCACTGAGTACATCTGCATGTATGCTAGCAAATTGAGATGAAAAACATTGTCTCCAATTTTCTCCAATATGTTGAATAGGCAATATCGGATTGGTCACAACTTCTTTCCTTCCTCTTTGATTATTTATTTGTTGATGTGGATCCACACTTTATATCCAACCTAGAATTGGTGATCGACTCAGTGCTTGTCATGTAGGGCTTTGTATTGAGCTTGACTCTTCTCCAACTGCTCCTGCACTGCCTGGTGAGTCAACTAAATTCATTGAATGAACTACCACACTTTATCCTTGTCATGTTGCCCATTGGAATATTCATCTCTCCCAAAGACCATGTGTAAGGGATCCTTTGGTAAATAACCAAATCATGTCTCTATCGATGAACTCTGTGTGGATGAATGCACTTCTCGGTTGTATGCATGTTGTAGATAAGGAAGCTACTCATCCCACAACTTGGGACACTTGCCACAATAGCCTTGGAGTAAGTGTATCATTGTGTAGTTGAAAACTTTTATTTGTCTGTTGGTCTACAATGAAATGTTGTGCTTCTCTTCAAATCGGTACCCATCATTCTCCACAAACTCGTCCAAAAATATCTAAGAAAATGAGAGTCTCGATCAGACACAATGGATGTCGACCCATACAAATTGGAAGAAACGATGAGCAATATGATCTGCAGTGACCTTCTTTTTACAAGGAACTAATACACAATTTTTTCTAAATCGATCCACAGTGACATACAAGTAGTCATGACCTCTCTTAGACAAAGGAAAACTACCTACAAAATCCTTCAACTCACTTTCCCATGGAAGACTTGGAACATGGAGTGGTTTGTAGAGCCCCAATTTTCTATTAGTGGTCCTGCTGATTGATCACATCACACATCCCTTTACATATTGAGTCACAATATTTTTCATGCAAGGCCAATAACAAAACCTCTGCAAATGACACACAATTTTCCCTAAACCAAAATGTCATGACATAAGAGATGTATGTGCCTCTATGATTACATGTATTCGTTCATTGATGGGGATACAAAGTTTTCCAAGGTGATACAATAATTTTTCCTGCAAATGGTAATTATTCACCTACGATCCATGAGTCATATTTTCATAAATATCCTTAAAATGATCATCATCAACATATTGTTCAACATAACTTTCAAAAGATAAAGAGCATTTTGCAAAAATATAGATGCAATAATAAGAGGGCGAGAAACCATATCTGCCACTTTATTTCTCGTGCCCTTCTTGTATGTTATTACCATGCGAAACTGCTGAAGGAATCCCATCTATCAGAAATGACTTTCTTGTTGAAGCTTGGTCTATGACTTAAGGTATTGCAAGGGCTAGTGATTAGTGTGAATGATGGTCTCCTTGTCGATCAAATAATGTTTCCACTTCTTCACACTTTAAACCAAGGCTTACAACTCCTTTTCATATGTGGGATAGTTCACAACATCTTGGGAGCATGTCTATGAATGGTAACATACAGGTTTCCTTTATTGAATCAATACTCTTCCATGGCTTATCTGTTGGCATCAGTCTCGATATCGAAAGGCTTTTGGAGTTCTGGTAAGGCCAAAACTGGTGCGATGTTGATCTTCTCTTTCAGTGCATCAAAGGATTTTTGTTGCTCTCCTCCCCACTAAAAGGTTTGCTTCACACTCATCAATTCATGTAAGGGGGATGAAATGATGGAGAATTTGGAAATGAACCTTCTCCAGTACTATATTGCACCAAAAATCTATGAACCTCTATAACATTGGTGCGTTTAGTCCACTTTATAATCACATCAATTTTAGAAGGATCTTATTCAATTGTCCACCTCCAACAATGTGATCTATGTAAACCAAAGAGGTTATCCCAAACTCACACTTCGACAATTTGACATACAATTTTTATTTTTGAAAAACATTAAGCACTTTTTTAACATGGCATACATGCTCATCCTATGTCCTATTGTAAACAAGAATGTCATCCAAATACATAAGTTCAAAATCATCAAGAAACAACCTGAAAACATCATTCATCGCCCTCATGAATGTGGGCAGAGCATTGCATAGTACGAATGGCATCACCATCCATTCGAACAACCCTTGTTTTGTCTTAAATGTAGTATTCCATACATCTTATTTTATAATCCTGACCTGATGATAGCCACTGCGCAAGTCCAAATTTGTGAAAGATATCATTTTTCAATTGATCTAACAAATCATTGATGTGAGGGAGAGGGTACTGATTCTTCACCATTATTTTTTTGTGGTTCTTTTAGTCCACGCACATCCTCCATGTGCCATCATTTTTTGGCACCAACACAATAGGTACACCGCATGGAGAAGAACTTGGCCTTATGACCCCTTGGTTATGAAATTTATGTACCTACTTCTTTATCTCCTCCATCTCAATGGGTGACAACCTGTACATACCAATGTTTGGTAAAGGAGCATCCTGCTACAAGTGAATCTCATGTTCGATCTCACACTTTGGAGGAAACCCACTTGGTTCCTGAAAAAGCCCATCATAGTCAGAAACAATTTCATACAGCTCCTTCTTATAGGTGGAATCACAACCTTGGAAAGCTTCAGTTGTCTCGACATATTTTTCTCTCACAACCATGAGCATGCACCCTTTGCTGGAATTAATCAATCTCTTCATCTAACCTGCACTTACAGGACTGACATTTAATTTGGTGCAATGAGCTCTAACAATGTATTCCACCTCATATTTCATGAGATGATACTTTTTTTCATGGAGAAAGAGAATTCCTTTCCTATCATACAAATACGAACACCCCAATATAATACCATAGATATCCAAGGGTACAACATCAATATTGACCTCATCAACTAGTTTTGAGGCAATCACAAATCTAGATCTACAGTAGCTGGTCACATGTAATTTTGATTTCAGATGAGGCTTGGTATCTAATCCTAACGTTTTAACCAAGGATTTTGAAAAAACATTTGCTTGTGAACCTGGATCAAACAAGGTTTCCACTTTAGTATGTTTCATTATGACTCTAATATGGAACAACTAAATTCTCTTTCATTCATTAAAAAGAAGCTCATTTAAATAATTTGTACTTGCATGCGATTTATAATTTTCATTAGCATGAAGAGAAAGAGTACCTTATGTGCCCACTATTATCATTAATGTCTCATCATCGGAATCAGATCCAAGGTCCTGGTGTGTCGTTTCCATCGCCTTCTTCTTGCCCTTTCCACCAAATCTCTTTGGTTTCAACTCCGGATGAAATTTCATACTGTTCATCATCATGGCCTTCCTTCTTGCAATGTGTGCAAGATTTCTTTGCTCCTTCCTACTTATTGGTTGTAGATGCCTTCTTGTTCTTTCCCTCTCCTTTTCCTTTGAAATTTCCATTATGAGATTTGAAAGATGATTTCTTAGGTTGCTCCTCTTTATCATTCTTGCCCCTGCTTTCAAGGTGAATGGCCTTCATGCAAAAATAATAACAAAGAATGTTTGATGTAACTATGTAAAGAACCAGTATACTTTGTTACAATTTCAGGTGAATAAAGTGAACTTTCCAAATTCAATGCTTGTTTTCTAAACTCTTCTGTGAATCTTTGTACATTTTGACCCTTTTCTTGCCTTAAATATTGTCATTCCATTAAAGCCTTTTATCGATAAACCAAAGGATAAAAATGATCTTTTAATGCAGAAGCAAAATTGGACCAAGAAGAAAGGAGATCACCCAATTTTTATTTTTTCCTTTATGTGACTTTCTCTCCTACCAGATGAGAGCATTGCCACTTATCCAAAGAGATGCTAATTGGATCTTTGCCTCATCTTCCTCGATCTATTGAATCTGGAAATAAACCTCGATATTTCTAATCCAATTGTTTATTTTCTTTGCATTACATTATCCATTATATGTGGGCAAATGAAACTTTACATATAGCTTAAAAAATGGCTTCTTAGATGTATTCCTATGATGCCTGATAGAGTGATGAGAAGAAGAAGAAGAACTATCAGTAGAGGATGGAGAGGGAGGTTTAGGAGGATCTCCTCTTCCACCTTCATGATTTACCAATGCATGGTCATCTGGCTCTTTCTTCTCAGGCTTGATCATCTTCTCATACTTTGCAAACAAATTTTCAACTTTCTCTACAATGGTGAAGAAGATATTGCGATAATTTTTCTCTTCCTCGATTTGAGCTTCCTCATGTTCCATGTTTCGTCTTCATGGTACACGCCCCAGTTCAGGATCAAAGGATTTAAGTTTTCCTTCACCTCTTTGGAGCTTGTTCCTGGTTAGAATTCACTCATGCAACTCGCATCAAGAAGACCTTCTCTGATACCGAAGTTGATCCAGATCTTTTAACTTCAAGGATGCATTCATAATTGTATATAAAAGAGCATATTAACCAAGTAATTTAACACATTAAAAGGAAGAGGAAATCATAAATGAACCATGAGATCAAAGGCACACAAACAATTTTATTATGGAAGTTACCTAATGTGGGCTATGTTTTTGGGCCCTGCTCAAAGTGGGGGGGCCTTCTTTTATTAAGTGGCATCAAAGAAATCAGTTACAAGCAAATTTACAAAAATGAACCTTACACCTCCAATTTGGATGATGGCCTAAAATGGAGAGATCGACTCAAGAAATGGGCTACATGGATGGATTCCTTGCACAAAAACATGAAAAATAGACTATAAACTTGTCAAGTTCTAACCCTCTAAGGGAATATTTTTAACATCTCCAAGATACCCTCGCTCATGGTTCCATAACCTCTGCTGCTTAGGGCTCTGTGCCCAGACCTCCACTGCTTTGCCTCTCGTTTGAATGGCATATGAGAGCTTAATTATTATATGGCGGGAGGAACCACGAAGGAACAAGTTGTGGCTTGTTGGTGGCAGAGTCATTTATGTCGGTGGTGGTTCCGGTTCGAATCCCCCGCCTCCCATATAAAGTCTGATGGTTTTTTTTAAAGTGACAATGTTTTGGTTACGTGTGATTTCATTGGCAGTTATGGAAAACAATTTATATTCATCGGTGGTTGTTAATTTATATTCATTGGTGGTTATGTCAACGTTTTATGGTAATATATAATGTGTTGGTTCCATCGGGTTGGGTAGGTCCTCTAGGGGTGACCTGCCCACCCAATATAATATAATATCACTGTTGAATGGTGGCATCCTGCCACCCCATATATTTTATTTTATTTTTTATTTTTAGACCACCATGGTTAATTTTATTCTACGAGAAAATAAGGGATATTAGACAAATTAAATAGGGGACAAATTCGACTATTCTGATAGCTAGATTCTATGCACTGGAATTCTACCAATTTGTTGCCTCGTTAAGACTACCACTTGGCCAAGTTTGTCCGAAACTTTTACCAACTATAACTTGAGCATACGAACTCGGATTTGAGTGCCATTCACATTGTTAGAATCAATGGAATGAGAACTACGATTTGGTTCTAGTTTCACTTCCATATGACAACTTTGATTTTTGAGCTATTTTCAAGGCCACTTCTATTTCTGGATCCTCCTAGATCAATAGGTGTGTTTGTGATTTAATTTTCTATGGGTTATTTATGAAAATTTTCTTTCCTGTAGCCTAACTTAGTCCAACAACTTAACTTGGTTTATGTTCATCTAACCTTCACTCCAACACTTACCACTTGTATGAGAATTGAAGGATGAAGGAGATAGCGCATGTTGCACATACAATGCTAACCCCTCTTAAGTTTGTAAAAACTCTGAATTGATAATCAAAGATTAGACCCTTGGAGTTAAAACATTGTTGTTGCAATATTAAGGGTGTTGGAACAATGGTTTAAGATATAATATTTGGGGAGATTTGCAAGGAGGACCATGTAGAAGGATTCTGCATAGTAGGGTAGATCAAGGGTCAACATGTAGAAAGGAGACAAATTTGGAAAGTTGTTAGGATTATTTTGAAAGATTTTCCCATGGTAATATTTACCACCCATATTAATATAGGTTTTTGTGTTAGCTTTCACCTAATTAAAAAACTATAAAGAACCTTAATTAGTTAGTTAAACATAGATGGAAATATCTTCAAATCCTTGATGTAGTATTGGATTGAGTAGTTGAGTAAGTATTGTTCTTAGATGCACACTTTAATGATGATCTATTACACTATTGAGCCATGATAGTTGGAATTTAACAAAGACTTGTTAGTAATAATAAAAGTATCTTGTTTAGTAGTAGGATAGGATCCATATCTCCATCATCACTGTAGAACTATCTAGGTTCATGTAGTTCCTCATAAGATGTCTTTGGTGAAACTTCACCTACTCACAAGCATTGTTCAAAGGGCCAGTATTAGAGGGATTTTTATTGGATAATTCATTCTAAAATTGAGAATTCCCTTTGTATGCCAAAAAAAGGTTATGTTATTGGGACTGGGATCTATGATTGAATGGGAAGTGAGATCTCCTAGGGAAAGGATATAACAATGGGTGCATATGAAGGAATACAAATTGTGCTAAAAAAATCAAAAACCTACGAATCAATATTGAGGAATGGATACAAAGGTATATGTTTTTATATTTTCATGAAATTTTCTCCAGTGAGTTCTTGATTATTTTGGATGAATGGTTGCAATGACCATTAGAGGAAGTTAGAAACTGGCACCCTGTGGTACCAGATATTTGGAATTCTGAATTGGTCCAAAGAGTAAATTTTTTAAGAAATAAAGTCATGTGCACAATATACTTCTGAATAAATAGCATATTGGAGTGTTATGTTGTTAAGTTCTCTATAGAAAGTACCTAGTCATATAGTGTAGCAGGAAGATATTTTTTCAAGGGTTAGCGAGGAAAATACCTGAGATCATTATTTGCCAAGAGAAAAATGTTGTTGTGTGACAAGGGATTCATGTCATTAGAATATGACACCATTAGCAGTTGAATTTATTTGCGTAGGATGGGGAGACTAGGGGTTGACTAGTGGATGGCCTGAGTGAATCAAGGTGAGGAATACAATAAAGTGAGTAGACACCAGATGATATAAGGATGTTTAGACATCAGGGAGCTAAAAACACAAAATATACATGAAGGGTAAGAGCACACACATCGATGTAGGAAGGGAGCACAACAAAATAATTTAGCAAAGTGTTCTGTAGTGGAGTCATATTTGAGCACAAAAGTGAGGTAAGAGAGAGATATGCATTAGATCCTATGACAGATAAAAGGATAATAATAGGGGGAATAATAAGGAAACACAATAGTGAATATTGAGGAGTTATAGATCGAGAAAAAAGAATAAACACATATCTCCTTCCCAATAGAGTGTTCCACATAGGAGATAATGAAGAATTGCATAGCGAAAGAGGAAAGAATAAGCATGGAAACTACTAGTTCAACTTAGGACAAGAAGAACCCATGTATCCTAGTGAACCTTGTTAATTTTTCTTAGGTTTATATTTTTCTTGCTTTAGATAATTTCATTTCATTATCTACATATTGAATTCACCCCAAAATATCATAACATTATTGAAAAAGATATGAAACTATATAGAAAGAACAATATCACTATCAGTGCAATGAAACATAAAGGAACAATAGAAGAAAATAATTCACACTATAGAGATACCAAGATTGGCCAGAGACCAGGGAAAAACCCAACAAGGGGGAAATACCTTTCAAAAAACCCAGCAAAGAGAGAGTACAATGATCCATATCTTCAACCAAAAAACTATCCAACAAAATAAACTAAAAAACATCTAAGAGATGAACCCAACACTAATAGTAATCAAAAACCTGATTCAAAATCCTACGATCAATTGTCATGAGTTGTTGAAATCTGTGGTCAACTGTTAAAATCAAACCGTAGGTTCCAACCACATGGAGAGAGAGATGTGTGTGTGGATGAAACCCTCCAACTGCACTCATAGGCTTGTTTTCATGTGATTGCAACCAAAAATATTGTGCAACATCCTTACGGTTAAGAATGAAAAACCCTAATGACACGTGAAAGCTTTGAACCTTGCAATTTCAGACCTAATCAACCAATATCTGTAAACCACTTCAAACTTGTGTGAGCCAAACCCAAGAAATAAGAATGATGATGATATCCAAATGAGGGTCACTTGACTTGTATTTATAGCCATCCAAGGGTTCCAAATTTCTCTTTTGGGATGACTTGTCCTTTTGTGCACATGTGGGTTTCCATATTAAAAATATATTTTTTTTGTTAACCAAATTAAATTCTTCCAAGGGCTAGTAGGGGTATTCCTTAGTGAGGAAGGTTGTCCAAAGGAGGGAATTTGTCCCCGAGTTGCTAAAATTAACACTCCCTCTCATATAGGGAGAATTTTTTGGCTACAACATATGTCCTATTAGAAATATCTCATCAAATGTCATCACTAAATATCTCAGCTCATCTCTGCTCATGTGCTCATCTTTTCTCATATATACTCATTTAGCCATCTCTTCTTATGATACTGTGTTCATTATCCCTGATCATATGATGAATACTATGGAATCTAAAAGAATAATAATTTGACATTGAAGGGGAGTCCAAGCTACCATCCTCTATTCATTGGGGAGCAATTTTTACCACTCAAAATCATTTGCCAGTGGGGAGCCCAATGCTATTACCTAGGAAATATCATAGAGCTTATCATTAGGGATACCTAATCAACCTAGAACCACATCAGGGAGACATATCAACATAGAATCTAATGACAATGAGGAAGGTCCTATGGGACACTCTCATCTCATTTCCATGACAATGGGGAAGGTCCTATGGGAAAATCTCACCACAAGTTATCTCATAGGGGAGCATGTGTCTTGTACCCTATGTCAAGAAATATGCAATATACTACTTACCGAGAAAGGATCACAACCCTCCTATGGTGAAATTAATGGGTGAGATACAACCTTCTATATGAGGTATGGATCACAACCATCCTATTGCCTATTGATCTTCCTAGCAATGACCCTAAGGAGCCATGTGGTAGAACACCTGCATCATAATCTAGCTTGAGTGAGACACTTGACTTACCAAAGGTAAGGATCAGACACCCCCAAGCCATCTCAATCCATTGGAAAGACATGGAACACAAATCCAAACAAGCCGAGCTTGTGGGTATGATGCCAATTGGGGTATACTCTATAAGACGAAGATAGGGGGAGATACCTCTCTTGTCAAAACAGACAAGGATCACAAACACACCCTATGGGTTACAATAGTGGAGATACATGGCCTACTGCAAGAGTAGGGATCATACACACCTGTTGTCTAGATTTCCCTCAACCCCAAGAGATCCACAACTCAATTCCTCACCCTGGGAGCTCAGATATGGGGGAAGAGCTAGCTCAGTGTCCTCAATCATCCCTACTCTTTGTAGATAAAAAACATATCAACATGCTCATATTTGATAGTTGCTTAAACAACTCACTGAAAAGTTCAATCATAATGCCTCATACATTACAAAGAGCAACAATCCTCTGATTTCCCATTCATGCATCAAATATTATGTTAGAATAAATACATGTCACAAAAGGATACCTTATTCATCCTCCCTCTCAGAGAGGAAGAAACCACAACTTCATCTTATCTCATATAGAAACACTGTCTCAACATAAGGAGATATCTCAGTCCCAACAATATATGAGATTTTCTACTAATCAGATACCGCCTTTTATTGTCACAATGTATCATTGTCATATCCAAAACTTCCTTAAATAGCTCTCCAAAGAGATTTCTCAACCAAACTACCCCAAAGCTAGTCATGCTAGTAACAATGTACTCAACCTCAACCGTGCTTAAAGCTACATAATTCTATTTCCTGCTCATCAAAAATGTCATGGCAGATTCCAAGCTAAAAAAACACCTAGATGTGTTCTTTTTGTCAATAATGATTTCTAGCCCAATCATCATTAGTGCATCTATGCAGTCATAGATCCCTTGAATTATATCTTAGCCCATGATTGATCATCCCATGTGAATATCTCAAAAATGTGCTTGGTGGCTGCCCAATGTGTAAGAAGTGGCTCAATCATGAATTGACTTAGGTTGTTCTTTACAAAACATATATCTAGATGGGTGTTACAAGGAACATCAATTCCTCAATCAAATTTCAGTTGCCAAGTCAGGTTCAACATATCTCTACATAACTTCTTGAAATTCAATCCCATCGGGGTGTCCAAGGATTTGCATTCCATCATGCCAAATAGCTTCATGACATCTTTTTCTTTTCCAAACTTCTAATATCATAAAGTAGTGCATCATTCCAAGGTCTTCCATTTCTATCTTAGAGGCCAATTACCTCTTATGTTGATCATCAAATGTTTGTTACCTACAAAGAATAGATCGTCAACATATAAAACCAAAATAAAAATTGTACCTTGGACCACTTTTGAACTAGAGGTTTTAGTCGTCACATCTTCAAAGCTTCACCAGGTAATTGAATGCAAATATACTAGGCTTGAGAAGGTTACTTCAAACCATATAATTCCTTCTACAAACATAATACTGACCAAACCAATATACTCATCCTCAAACAAACCAATAATGTGCAATCAAATTAACCCATTTTGCTTATTAAGCTTTAAATTCAAAATCAAAACTATTATCAAATCCAAGAAATTTTATGTGAATATTAATGACAAACTCTTCGGACTAAGAGCGAGGAAGAGATCACATCTAAATACCAAGTTACAACCTTATATATTATCATGTCAATTTTTGTATATTTACCAATCAATATCGAACCAAACTTTATCAAGAAATCCTCATGATCATAATATGAATCATTTATGTCCCTAGATGTGAATTCATATACCAAGGATAAGTCATGTAAGTTTCATCCATTCATTGTGAGATTTTTGTAGTAAAAGTCATTGTGTATTGAATAATAACAAATTACACTCAACCAATGTGCCAATGTCAATGATGCCAATACAAAATAAATTATTGAATACAAATATTAATCACGAAGAGTTACTATGCTCATGTTGTCATGTCACATCAAGGAAAATCTCCATTGTCAAGTACTAAATCTGATAAAAAAACCTTACTAGTTATAATTGTGACTTCAATCAATACATAGCCCAACATATATCTATTAATTGTCAAGCATCATGTCAAAATTCCAATATTACTCATCTATATTAAGTCAATTCAATAAATCTTGTCAAATCCTTGCAATTATTACTGAACACTGTCATATACTATCTCAAGTGATCAAGTCAAGGAAAACAACATACTAAGATGCATATTTCAATCCCCTATAAACACAATATTAGCTAAGACATTCACTTTCTCTATAATAATTCAATCATTATGTAGATGTTAAAAACTTCCTTGCTCATAGAATTCTCTATCCTCTACTCCATTTCTGTAGATTTGTCAACCTCTTGGTGTGCTTCTAATTTTCATCCATAGGATTTAGATTTTGTATCTATTGTAGTGGCTACTACCACCCTCCAAAATTTTTCCTTAGCTTTGTTTTGGAGGCTCCCTACCAACCTTCATAGAAACATGTCTTGCTACGTCAAGTACACAACCTCCATTGGTTTTCTTACAGAAATACAACCTGTCAATTAAAGCTTGATGCATTTCCCTCACAAGTTATTCATCCGGACATGGTCCAGTAGTAGGCTGAGCTGATCCTTTAAGAATTTTTGAAAATATGGAGGGAAACCAACCTTCCCTCTAGAAATTGTGCAATCCTTCCTAGCTGGGCTACTCAGCCTAAAATTTTCACAAATTTGGGCAACAGTTAGCTGCTCTGCCCAGAAATTGCACAAATCGTTTGAGGAGCCAGCCTAGCTCCTAGCCATAAACGTGCATTTTCTCCTAGCAATTAGGCAATCCCTTTCATGTGTAACTGAGTTGACCGGTTCCCTCTAGGAACAAGAAAAATAGACTTGCATGCATGGGCTACTTATCCCAAGGTAACATGCAAAGGCATCCCTTGTTTTAGGGATCTATTTTTGGCATTAGGGATCAACCGGATGCTGCAAAGCTCATTCCTCACATCAACCTTGTAGCTCTGACATCCCACATCACATCTAGGAGCTTCTGTCACATTCAACTCAGTTGTTTTGGGTAAGCCCGCTTTGCATGTCTTGTGTTGCATTTCTGGTGTTTTTTGTGTTTCACTTCATATGAATCATGTTTTCTTAATTTCAGTGAGTGCTTGCTGTCATTTTGATACCTACTAGCTTGTACTAGCACTATTTCAGTTTTCATTAACATCTCACTGTTGTTGCATGCATGAAACTGTTTTTCACGAATTATCATCGATTTAGCGACTTGCCTCACCCACATGGATGTTGTTTCATCTTTTGAATCTTTCATTCATTGTTTGCATGCATGATCATTCACTTATTCTTACACTTAGTATCTCCATGCATGTACACTTACATTCACTTTCAGTTGCCCGTCGGCAAGTCTGGGCAGCCTTGGTCCGAACTCTTCCTCACCAAGGCGACATTGCACCATCCTAAGAGGGAAGGCTCTGCCTTCCTCTTAAGAAATGTGCATTTCTACCTAGTGTTTCCTCCAATCTTACATTGCGCAATTCTGAGGGACAATAATTGCTAGCCCAGAAAATTGTGCAACGCAATCACTAAGCCTGCAACCATTGCCAGTTGAGATTACACATTGCGCAATTCCAACAGTCAACAACCATGATGGAATGTGCATTGCATAGTTCTAGCAATTATTCAGCCTCTTAACAGCCCGAACTGTGCCTTGTGCAACCTTGGCAGTTAGTCTCCCGACCTCCTGGCTGAAATTGCGCGACCTTCATAATCAGTCACATAGGTATGTTGCAAGTTAGTTCTCAAGTTCATTTTGGTTTTGGACTGACAGATTTCTTGCCACGAGTGTTTCCATGTCTCTACGTATTGTAGGTGTTCATCTGCCTCTCGGTAGTACAGGTACAATGGTTTCCAAGAGAGAAGAATTGAAGCCACCATTCAAAGCACACTTAGGGAGGCAGTCGATCAAGTGTCTATGGACTTGCCTACCCATGAAGACATCAAGTTGTTCGTAGACAAGGACATCAAGATATGATGACAACAACATCACATCGAGAAACATCATTAACAACAACTGAAGGCAGCATACCGGATGCAACAAATGTAAGACGAAGTTTGTTGACAACACAGAGGTGGAACAAAGTTGCAAGCTCAACCAAATCCACTGGTGATGAAAGAAACTTTGGAGACTCAGGCTATCAGGTGATGACGTGAAATGGATTTTTCACGCAGATAGAGAATAGAATAGGAAGGAGTTTCATGTGCTGAAGCAACAAATCAAGGAAGAACATGAGCTGCACAGACAAGCAAATGAGTTGCAGTAGGAACATGTACAACAGGGGGTGCAACATGCACTCATGGATGACACTGCACCCATACAAGTTAGAGATCCATCCCAGCAGCTGGCACGGAGTAGACATGGTGAGAAGTGTTTGTTGAAAATAATACTGAGAGGGGGGGTGAATCAGTATTATCTAGTTCTTTTAACAAATATTCCTTAGTTACACTTTGAATTATTTTTGCATATCAGTACCATAAAATAATGAGCAAGAAAAACAGACAGTCACATCAAAGAACACCAGATATAAGGTAGAAACCCAATGTGGGTGAAAACCACCTGCTGCAATATGTCTCTATCTTCTTTCAAATTAGAAACTCCTTTTACAATGGTCTTGTACTGGTGCAGTCCTTTACCAGTACGCAGGCTGCAACCTGCAGAGAGCTACAACTCTCTCTCGTTTTCCAGTCTCTCCTGGAAGGGAGCTACAACCCCCTACTTCCTTTCTTTCAAGGACCACTTTTCATAAATTTTCAAACTGGATCCATAAATATCAAATGATCATCAAGTACCAGTAAGTCACCCAGATAAC
>APFE030796496.1:0-16434 GCA_000404065.3 Pinus taeda | reverse complement strand
TATTATTGTGCCCCATAGAAGCCCAATATTGTTATTATTGTGCCCTTACATTATTATTGTTATGTCGGCTCTGATTATATTATGATCCCTTAGACTCTTGTATATATAAAGGAGGTCTTGTCATTTGTATCATCGAAGAATTGTTTATTTGTGTAACGTAAAGGAGGTTTCCCCCTCGAAGAGGCTAAATGCTAAGGTGTTTATCTTTCTTTTCTATCTTTTTGTGAGCTAGTTTCATAACATCTTCTACTGAATCATCTTCAAATATGGCCTTTCAACCTATCATTCAAGCTAGGTATGCTACCCTACATCTTCCCAACCAGGTCAACAATTTTCCTGATGGATATTAGAAATACCTACCCAGGTGTAATGGGGAAACTGGTTTGTCTGCAGAAGAACATCTAGCTAGCTTTTTAGATTTTGCTGATAATATGAACATAGAGAATGAGGATGTATATATGAGATTATTTGTTCAATCTTTAGAGGGAAACATTAGGATTTGGTTTAGACAACTGAGAGCTGATTCAATTCATTCTTGGAATTAATTAACTACCATATTCAAGAATCTGTGGGGTGTTAAGAAGGACCCAGTTTACTATCTTACATAATCTGAAGAACTTAAAAGAAACCATGGTGAACCAGTGGCAGATTTCATTAAACGATTCAATAAAATTTACCATAAGATGCCTCCTGATTGTAAACCTCCAATTACAATAGCAAAAGTTAGGTTTTACAAAGCCTTTGATGATGAATTTGCAATCATGCTTAGGGAAAGGACATCACCTACCTTACAGGATATGCAAACTAACGCTATAGATTGAGGCTAATAGATCAGCATCATCTAAACTCAAAGCCAAGGCTGAAAAGGCTGAAAGAAAAATGAAAGTTAAGGAAGAAGGATCTTCCTCAAAAACCAAAAATGACGATCAAAAGATAGATGAGATAACATCATTACTTAGAAACCTTTCTAATAGGATTTCTAAGATAGAAAATCAGCCTAGAATGATACAACAAACTGTTGCTAGACCTCAAACTCATTTTAGAAGAGTCCCTCAGACTCGAATTTTGTAGAGACTGAATACTAGTCAACAGATCCAACCCCCATTGATGATTCATGACCAACAACCAGATGACATTGGACCTTTAATTTCTGAAGATATAAATAATCTGTATCATTCATATGTACATAATTCTATTGTTTCTCACCCTTTAAATCAGTCTTCTCAAAATCAAGAAGACAATCAAATTTCTAAATATCAAGCCTTTTCTGATTTTTTAATTGCAAAATTGAATAGGAGATACAATCTAAGACCTAGGTCAAGGCCTAATAGACCTCCAAAAAGTCCCACTATAAATGAACCTCAAATTAAATATGTTGAAACCCAGACAACAATCATTCAACCTTTGAATCAAACAGATAAAACAAGCCTAATTGATAAAATTGTTTTGACAACCTTTAATGTTGAAAGAGAACTGGAAAGAGTTAAAATACCAATTCCCCTAGCTGAACTGTAAAAAAACCCAGGGTATAAAAACCAAGTTTCTAAATGGATTTAGTCATCCAGTGTTGATGTTGAAGGGGATGTGATAAACCTGCAAGACAAAAAACCCTCAGTAGTTTTTGGTCCTAGCTCTGACATGATAGATGAGAATGTACCACCTTTTTATGTGAATCTGAAAATTCATGATTTCCTGCTATATAACTGTATGTTAGATTCTGGGGATTCCCATAATCTGATGCCCAAAGTAATCATGGACCGGCTGCAATTAGAAGTCACTAGGACTTACCATGATCTTTACACTTTTGACTCCAAGAAAGTACCTTGTCTTGGAATTATTAAAGATTTGGTGGTTACCTTAGCTCAAATCCTTGTCAAAAGTGTGGTTTTAGACATTGTAGCCAGTGACATCCCTCCAAAATTTAGCATGTTGTTATCAAGATCTTGTTGTGCTAAATTAGGTGGAAGCCTACAAATGGACATGTCTTATGCCACTATTCTGGTATATGGGGGTGAGCATCTCAGGTTATACAGAGAAGTTAGATTTATGAATACTGTTTGTAAATCTGATCAAGCTAGAAATCATCCTATTTATGCAGTTGACCAAGACTTTGGGTGTTTTGAATTATCAGTTAATAATTCACAAAATACTCAACTTATTATTGAAAGCATTGTTGACAAACCTAAAACCATTGAAACTGATATTTGGAAATTGTACTTTGATGGTTCTTGCTCAAAGGAAGGAGCAGGAACTGGAATTGTATTAATTTCACCAGATAAAGAAAATATTAACCAATCATATAAGCTTGAATTCGATGTAACTAATAATGTAGCAGAGTATGAAGATTTTCTTATAGGATTGGAATTAGCAAGAAGTCTTAAGGTGAAAAATTTAAGTGTATACAATGATTCTGAACTTATTGTCAAACAAGTTAGGAATCAATGTCAAACTAAGCACCCCAAACTAAGATCTTCTAGGAATGAGATTTGGGATTCTATTGAAAATTTATTTTCAACATTCAATATCACTGCTATTCCTAGAGATCAAAACATGCATGCAGATTCCTTTGTTGTTTCTGCTAGTTCTTTTAAAGTTTCTGATAAAGTGCTTGTTCAGTATCAAATTCAAGTCAAGTATAGACCATCTATTCCTGACAATCTTAAGTACTGGCAAATCTTTGATGATGACGAGCAACTAAAATCCTTTTTGCAAGTCATTGATGAATTCTCAAACCTGCAAGTTGAGGAAGAACAACTTGATAATCTTGAAGTTGACAACGAAAATCAAACGCCACAATTTGACTCTAAAATTGATGATCATATTATTATTCATTATCTAACAATTTTATTCCAAAAGGGTTAATCCCTCTTGAGAAGCTCTTTGAACATAATGATGTCCCCAAAAATCCACTATCAGATTCACATGAGGAAAATATTGAAATTTATAACATTGGAGTTCTGAAGAAATCAGAAATGTTAAAATTTCTGCATCCGTGTCAATGGAAGCCAAAGACAAATATTTAGCTCTCCTTAAAACCTACAAAGATGTGTTTGCCTAGTCTTATAATGAATTAAAAACATATGATACATCTCTTATTGAACATAAAATTCCATTAAAACGAAGGGAAAAACCTTTCAAACAAAAATTGAGGAGAATTAATCTTGTCCTTATTCTTGTTATTGAAAAAGAACTTAAGAATCTACTTGATGCTAAAATAATACTTCCATTGAGATATTCTGATTGGGTAGCTAATCTAGTTTCAGTGAGAAAAAAGAATGGTGAAATTAGATTATGTGTGGATTTTAGGAATTTGAATAAATCTTCCCTGAATATAATTATCCATTAAAGATGGATCAATTACTTCAGAAAGTTTTAGGAGCCCATAGAATTTCCATGTTAGATAGTTTTTTCTGGATATAATCAGATTATGGTTAGTCCAGAGTATAGAGAAAAAAATGCATTCAGAACTCCTTGGGGCACATTCATGTATGCTCGGATGCCTTTTGAGTTAACTAACGTTGGAGTTACATTTCAATGTGTTATGGACCTAGCATTTGTAGGTAAGACCAACAAATTTGTTGTTATTTATTTAGATGATTTAACTGTTTGGGGCTAATGGTCATCAATGGTGTATGTATGGATGGAACTTTCACTTATAATAATAAAACCAGAGCCAACACACTTTCATGCATATGTTGTTAATATAGTAGGATTATTCTTGTTGTATTGACAATGTATGTTATTTAACTTATGCATATGCTTATGAACTTTTTTTTTTGCATTTGTACGGATTTTGTTGAATGTGTGTTGTTGGATTAACTCATCACTTTAACTTGTGGACTATTTTGCATCTTAGCTTGTGATGTCATTTTGCTCGTGTGTTCCTTTCAAGCTGCATACTATTACAGGCTTCCAAGGGGCACACTTCCTTTTCCCTTCGCGTGTTGGAACCTTCATGCATATCACTTGACTCTCTGCAACATCACACACTTGCTCTTACCCAAAGTTATCATACTTTCCTTTGCGCATTTTAGCAGTCAAGGCATAACATTACCACCAATTGTTGGGATTCCTACTCCAAACGGTGTGAGGTTTAGTTGGGACTTCATATCGGGGAGATCCCCTGAATGTTGTCGGGTCCAACACCGTCAACATAATGGTAGTCCACTTATAAATTTGTGAACTTTTGTCTTCTCATCCTTAAGATATGACACTTACTTAAACAACTCCATGAACTTGGTTGTGTACTCCTTGTCTGTCATAGATCCCATATTCAACTCATATAACTCCTTAGCCTACTGCCATAGTAAGTTTCTGACAAATACTTCTTCCTGAAGAGTCTCTTAAGTTCATGCCAACTCAACTCCTCCAACCTGATGTCTCTGACACACTTCACATCTTCCCACGAGATGTCTGTTTTCCCTTTGAGGATGAAAATAGCTATCCTAGCCTTCATGTTCTCTGCATAGTCATGCAAATTAAATAACTTTTTCATTCCAAGCAACCATGCTTTTTTATCCTCTGGTCTCTTTAGTTCTCCATCGAATGTAGGTGGCTTGGCTTTCTTGAACTCATCTAGAAAATATCCCCTCTCACTCCTCCTATAAGGATAATAGTGATGATGATCATGATTCCTATATGAACCAGAACTACAGTAGAACACATATCCATTGCCTCTCCTATCAGATTTATCCAATAACCTGCCATCTTTGACTGTGTCATCCATGTCTGACATGTGCCCACCACGAGACCTGCCACCATATGCCCCATTATTCTTGTCCTCTTGTCCATAATTGATCTTTGGTTATCCCTATCTCTGCAAGTTTGACAAACTCTGAAGGATAACTACATTGACCTCTGCTTGTTGTTCATATGCCCTGGCAAGCCTTTCCCGTGACTGAATGATCCCGTCATTATCTACTTTGAAACTTCTGATCTCTGCCTTTAAACTTCTCAAGGTGTCTGTTATGGCCGGAGAGTGCCCATCTCTTGGTTTCTCATCTGATCTATAAGGAGAGTCTTGTGAACTGTAATCCACCATTTTTCTAGTCATCTTTGATCATCTTCTTCCCGCAAACATATCATGTCATATAATCCAAATATAAACATAATCAACATACCTCAATGAAGTTCAGGGGAGGCTATATTGTCTGCGAAATCCATCCAAATTAGCATGATACATGTATATACATAATCATATCAATATATTGACATGCATGATAAAACTAACGACACGTAATGACCTCATGCATGAAAACCATAACCATGAAATGCATGCACGCCGACATGCATCTAGCCCATCCAATATAGGTATTTGAACCATGCTTTGATACCAATCTGTAACACCACCTCCCCCATTTACCTAGTTTCACTGGCCTATCGGGGTAAACATGAGCTAAGGGCTACTATGACATGACTCAACCTCATAAGTATAGTTAGAGAAGTGGAGTCGAAAAACTGAAACTTTACTAACCTTCCTTAGGAGGTACAGGGCACCCAGGATCTAAACAACCACTCACAGCGCCCAACCCTAAGCTGGAATGATTTTTTAGTGACCTAGGCTCCCAAATGCATACATCACAAGGCCTCCATGCAGTTGAGTGCCTCCAATTGCACACACAAGCCTGCTTGGGTGCGGTTGAGACCCTAATTCTTCAGTTCAAAGGATATAGTCTCAAATTTTGAGCCACAATTTCAAGCTAGTTTCCAAACCAATGCCCAGAACTTAGTGAGACTTTCCATAATGATAAATACAAAGCCATTCATACAAAACTTGATCAAAGACTTGACCTAACCAAGCATAACCAGGACAACCATTTCGTTAAACATATTGAGAACATATAATCTACAGGTCATGAATGCATATATGAACTTAAAGGTCTGAGACTAATCTGAGAATCATCATGAAGGTCTAATTCACTCTCATAATAGCTGCAATAACATTTGTTAGCTCATGTATTCAATAATCATTCATCAACTAATCAAACATGTTAAGAACCATAACTAGTACTTGTTATGGAACCTGCATGCACATAAGCAACATATAACGAAAATAATAACCATGATAGAACAACCATAAAAGCCACATAATAACAAGCACAAGTACTCATGAAATGCAGTAGGAAAAGAGGCTCTTATTAACATATGCAATATTCAACCAAGTCAGGGACTTACAGTACCACATGACCATAAATTGACCTGAACAAAATCTTTCTTCAACCAATCACCCCCATGCCATATTTCCAAGCATTGAATGTGGGACTCAAGACATAAACAACTAGGTCTTCCCGAAGATTAAACCACCTCCACCCTCATGCTCCCACTATCCCGCCAAAACTGGTCAAGAGATCACTAAGCCTGAAACAAGCTTGGATGCCTCAGAAATTCTTCACCATTACCTTCAGGAATCTTCCTGTCTCCACCCACCTATTGAGGGCTTCCTGGAGTTTAAACCACCTCCACCCCTAACCTTGGAAAATTTCCTGAAACCACCTCACCTAATTCCAAAACCATCTGGAAATTCAAAGCTCAACCAAATGAAAGAACCCCATCACACCATGGCTATCCGAAAATGGAAAGGAAAGGTTGAAACCACTGTCACACCTGCAAAATACATGCCAATGACAACAAGAGAACTGAATACATACATGCATGTACCATGCATTCATAAGCCAACTAGGAAATCACACATGCAACCTGCTACATGCAAGTATTCGTGTTGAAGCTACTTAATGCAACCTTCCTTACTTGTCCTTTGCTTTCCTTGTCCTTCCTTTGCCTTCCTTTGCTTGCTTGCTTGGTTTCTCCTCTTGGTGCTCTTCTCTCTCTGCAACTAATTCCAAAGCCAAACTCACAAAAAGTTGTGAACTGATCCCCATAAGCCATTTTATCATTGAGGCCTCTATTTTATTCAACTTCCTCTATTTTTCCTTCAATTCCCTCTCATGCAAATCTATGACCCTTCATCTCCCTTTTCTCCTAATTTAATTTATTTTCATAAATAAAATTCCAAATAATGCCTCTCTACCTTTGCCATTTTCCTTAGCCATAGATAAACCGACGTGAACATCCACTCAAATGTTTTGCCTAACATTCAACTAGAATACATGTCTCGTGACCTTGGTCTTATTTTGCCTTTATTAACTTTATTACATGTACTTTTAACCTGAGGCTTTTACAATCATATTTATTATAAACTAGAAACCAATGGCAACGTAAATCCATATGGAAGAAATCCAAAATTTATTTGCCATGTACTTTGACCTACATATGTTGTCAAAGCTATAACAAAAGCTTCTCCACCATCCTCTTGAGAAGATTTATTATAACCATTATTTTCCTTCTTTTGTTCTTTGTTGTCCCTTCTAAAATGCCCCACCTTTTTATAGTTCGAACATTTCCCCTTGGAATTTCTAGGAGACTTATGTCTCCCATGGGATTTAGAATTTCCCCTTTCTCTCTTCTTTAATTCGTCCTTTGATCTTACACAAATTGCTCGCATTGGTGGATTTAAATTTTTTTTTTCCATGCCTTTGGGAGTAAAGTAGCTACATCCTCATCAAGCATAATGTCTTTACAATGCTTCAAATGGTCATTAATAGGATCCCATGAATATGGAAAAGAACACAAAAGGGTCATACAATGATTGTCCCCACCCATATTCACTCCAACTAAGGTCAATTGGATCACAATAACATTAAATTCATTTAGGTGCTTGACAAGATTATCACCATCACCCATTCTCAAAGAAAGAATGTTTTTTCAGAGAAAAAAGTTTATTAACGAAGGATTTAGCTTCATATAAATTCCCCAACTTCTTCTAGAGAGCTCTTGTGATTTTTTTTCCAGAAACATTCAATAGTAGCAAATCCACCAAACAAAGCCTGATAAAGCTTCTTACCTTTGTCCCTAACACCTCCTACTCTCCATTTTTTCTACAAGTGGGTTTGGTTCCATATAATCCAACCCATAAATCTCAATCTATGAGAAGTGTTGAATTTTCTACAAGGTGAGTAGTAGAAAAAATAATTTTATGATCTAATAATTACTACCTAATGATCTTAGATCAATTTATCTTGTGCCATTGATATAATTGAGCAATTATACATATAAAATATCAACAGTAAATGCAGCAGAAACAATAAAGATCATAGAAAGACAACCATGCATAATAGAGACAATATTTTTACCCTGGGAAACTCAACCTTGGGAGAAAAACCAACAACTTTTCTTTAGGAGAAATCGTTCTACAACAAGGTTTACAAATCAACAAATTTGTCTAGAAATATGTGCCAATATCTAATCCAAACTACTAGTCAAACATGATCAAACTTCAACTAGTCAACATTGGTCAAATGCTAGTCAAACCAATCAAACAAACTAGAAATTAATGTTGGTCAATGTTCAGGTCAAACAAGCTTTTGGTCCTTACAACCTGCAACCCTACGACTTGCGGTCATCTCTCTTGTTGAGACCATTTCACTTGCTACCCTCTAACTTGACCTCGTTATGCTTCGTTGCAACTACTTGATTCCCTCATAAATATGAATAAAAACTCACTTGGTTGGTGATAAAAATGAAATGTCACATAATATATTTATACTCATCAAATAGGATAAAATAAGCCAAGGGACACACCCATTCACTTGGCTGGGCCGAATTGATTTCCCAGGCCAACTTACACTCCAAAAATAAATTTTTAGTTTTTAATTTTCTTAGGTTGACTTGGAGACCTCTTTGGCATATGAGAATACCTCCCGAGGTATTTTCCATAGTTGCAAACATATTTCTCCTTGGCTGAAATTTCTCCTTCCTTAATAAAAGTTCATGAGCTTGCTATGTTGATGTATGCATGTCTATAGATCGCTCAATCCTTGAGTAGGTAATGTGAGTATCCTGGGTCATTTACCCCTAACCAAATTAGCATGGCCCAACCAAAGTACTTCATGGCTTCTCAAGTAAATATATCAATCTCCTCTGGTCAAATCAACATGACCCAGCCAAGTCTGTTTAATTTCTCAAGAGATAATCTTCCCTTGGACCATTCATCATTGGCCAAATCAACATGGCCTGACCAAAGTCCTTTATGGCTTCTTGGGTGAATTTCATCTATCTCCTCTGGTTAAATCAACATGACTTATCAAACACCTTTTGGATTCTCAAGAGAAGATTTGTCCAATCCTACACTTTCCTTGGGTCATTCATCCTTGGTCAAATGACCCAACCATGTTCTTTTAGCTTCTCAGGTGAATGTATCCATCTTCCATGGTCAAATTAACATGATCTAGCCTAAGTCCATTTGGCTTCTTAGGAGATGGTCTGCTTGTTCTTGTAAAGACATCAACACTCCTTCTCAACGAGGGATACATTTTGCACCCTGCGAAGCTTGTCTCTAAAGTATACAAACTTTGCCCTAGACAGAGGTTTGGTGAGAATGTCTACAATTTACTCATCTGTGGATATGTACTGGAGGTAATCTGCTCCCTTACACACCATGTCTCAAATGAAGAAATATTTGATCTCAATGTGCTTCAACCCGATCAAATAGCCCTACAAGTGGCTTCCAAAGCCACATTGTTTCCTGTCTCATGGCATTGGTTGGGATGTACTCTAACTTTGTTGTACTAAGTGCGACAGAAGTTTGATTCCTGCTAAATAAGGAAATCAATGTCGATCCCAAGTTGAAGTAACACCTTTAGGTGCTCTTTCTATCCTCAACACTCCTTACCTAATCCCTGCAACCTCACTTCACCACTTAAGACATATCTTAAACCATATCCAATAATACCACACAAATACCCCAACACATGCTTCCTTGCATGCCTTGGGTCAACCATAAACTAACTAGCTTCCTTCACTGGATCCATCACCACAACTGCTTTCTGGTCACCTTGACTAGGTGCTTCCTCTACACTAAATCATATTTGGATATATTGCCTAGTCCCCTCATTGAAGGAATACTACTCCTAGAGACCTCTCGTCTCTAAGCATCTAGTCTGATAATATCAACCCATGACATCCTCTTGGAAGGCTGCTCCTTCCACTCTGCTTGACTATTTGTTTCCTTGGAACTGTAAGCTCTTATGATCATTTGGCACGGTCCAGATGTTCTAACCATATGTACAATCCTCCCTCTCAAACATCAATCGCTCCTGCTGAGTCTATGCTCAAGCCCTTAGGCCATATAAGAACTTGACCATAAGGCGGTTGGAGCAAAGAACTCCTCATAGTCCACTCCCTCTTTCTAGGAGAACCCTCTTGCCACAAACTTTGCTTTGTACTTCTCGATGCTGCCACCTACTGCAAGAATCATTGCATTGATAGTCTCCATAATTTTTCCTCTCTTAATCTGAGGATTGTAGAGAATTGTCAACTTCCTCTTTGAAAAATTTGTAAGAGAGTCTCAGAAACGTGTCATATGTCTTGTCCACAAACATTACTAGAAGTAGATGTTAAAGGAAGAATTCCTTTGACTTATTCTGAGGTGGATTCTCATCATCATTATCATTAACATTGGTTGTTAATGCATGCTAATTTTCCTTCCTTTTCTTCTTAAGACATTAGGAGGCATAATATCCAACATTTTGACAAATGAAGCACTTAACCTTTGATCTATTCTTCTTATTCTTCTTCTTCTTGGGAACTAAGTCTTAGGATGGTCATCCAATTAGTCTGTATAGTCTTCCCTTTCTGTCAAGTCAGAGAGAGAATCCTGAAAAACTATTATGTGTATAGAAGCACTGTTGTCCACCAATCAAACATCACTGCCAACAATGCTTGAAAGAGCGGAGAAAAAGAGACATTGATTTTACTTCTTCTCATGCTTAGCTTTCTCCTCAGCTCCCTCTGGCTTTGGAATGAATTCCTTCACATGTTCCTGAATCTCATCCAACTTGTCTTTTATTTTGAGACTTGGCACCATTTTGATAAGAGATAAAAAATCCAATCAAGCTGTTAAATGCTTGTCTCTTAAGCATACTTCAATGGATGCTCTTTCAATAAGGCTCTGAGACCAAGTTGAATTTTCTACAAGGTGAGTAGTAGAAAAAACATTTTTATGATATGATAATTACTACTTGATGATCTTCAACCAATTTATCTCATGCCACCGATATCATTGAGCAATTAGACGCAAAATATATAAAAATTAAATGTAATGGAAAAAATAAAGATCAAAGAAAGACAACCGTGCATAATAGAGACAATATTTTTACCTCGAGAAACCCAACCTTGAGAGAAAACCCAACAATTTTTCTTTAGGAGAAATCATTTTTCAGTGAAATTTACAAATCAACAAATTTATCTAGAAATTTGTGCCAATATCCAAGTCAAACTACGAGTCAAACCTGGTCAAACTTTAATTAGTCAACACTAGTCAAACGGTTGTCAAATCAATTAAACAAATCAAAAACCAATGTTGGTTGACATTCTGGTCAACAGGTCTACAGTCCCTCTAACTTGTAGCTTGTGGCCCATGGTCATCTCTCTTGTTGTGCCCCTTTCACTTCCTGCACTCTAACTCAACCTCCTTATACTTTGTTGCAACTCCTTGCTACCCTCAAAAAAATGAAAAAAAAATTACTTGCTTCGTGATAAAAATGAAATGTCACATCATGTATTTATACTCATCGAATGGGATAAAAAAAGCCAAGGGACACACCCCTTCACTTGGCTGGGCCGACTTGCACTCCAAAAATAAAAATAAAAATTATTTTAATTTCCTTAGGCCGATTTGGATACCTCTTTGGCATGTGGAATACCTCCTAATGCTACAAGAAATCTACAAGAAGATCCTCCATCTTGAGCTTCCACAACTCACAATTAGTGCCATTAAGCTTTTTCATTTGTAATTGAGATGTGCTCACCATTTCCTTGCAACAAGATTTACTTTTATGAAAGCTCCCACTCAAACAAATATTAAATTAAAAAACCTTATCTCTAACATCTTGGATATAAGGTGATTAGGACTTGATACCAAATTGAAAAGGTAAAAGGTGCAGAATGCTTTTTTTTTTTTTTTTAAATTGAATAGTTGTAAACAAATGAAATAAACGACAAACCATTTACAACACGATTTACTAGGGAAAACACTTTTGGGAGGGAAAAATAAAAATCCACACTCTAAAGTACACCTAATGTATTATTCAACAACTAAATGGTTAGAATACAATCTTTTTGCTCTCAACAATAATGTTCAACAATATCATAATTCTAGAGAAATTTCAATAGTATAATAGTAAGATAAAACTTACACACCTAACTTTTCCCCAACCCCATCCCTATATAAATAAGCATGCTAAAGTTATTAACCATTAAAGGCTTTCCTTTTCTATCTCTTAGAAATCGTCAACAAGTTATTCCTTGTTGTTACTCAATAGTTATTCCCTAGCATTATTATACATTTATGCTATGCCTTTACTCAATAGTTGTTCTTTGCCATTCCTTTGCATTTCTTCTCTGCCATTACTCCACATTTACTCGTTGCTAAAGCTATGCATTTATTCATTGCTCCACTCAACATTACAAGGTGTAAGACACACATGTGCTGACATTTTGGAAAGATTAATTGTAGGGATTGACATTTTGGAAAGATTAATTGTAGGGATACAATAGTATGTTCAAAAAATTGAGTGGTAGAGTTGAGTCATCATTTATGTTCGAAATCACATCTCAAAGGAAACCCTTATGATTGAGACATTTTTGTCCATTTTCTCACTATACATTTTCTTTATTTTTATTTATTTTTTTATATTTGATTGCTTCCTTATCACAATATTTTCCTTATCTTGCTACTATGATATTAATATCTAGTTATATTTATTTTTTTAATCCACCCTTAATTGGAAAGCATTTTTAGTAAGTTGAAGAATTTCTCGTATGCATTAAATATTTTACATCATTATTAACATTCTTATTATGATTTTTTAACCTAATGAGGAATCTAGGTTTGTTGTGAATAATGGTGGTGAATTGCATCATTTCTTTTTTTATATGTAGAAACTTACTATTGTTACATTTTGGGATAATTAGAAAGCTTATTTCTATAGATTTCAAAAGGAAAAGATTTTGGATGAAGGCACTTCCTATGTTAAAGGAAAAAAAATTAAAAGAAAGTATATTATCATTATGAAAAGATTAAGGTATCATGCAAAAAAATATGAAGAATGCCATTGAAAATCACTACAAACTCAATACTCATTAAAAAAAAATTGGGTACATTTGAGAGGACTCCATTGTAAGAGTTAGGGAACATGTATTACTTTTTCTTCATTTTAAAGTATATAAATTATATTTCTCAAACATTTCAATCCAAATTACATTTGAAACATTGATGAATATGGAAATTTAATGGCTTGTTTAGTATAAGATCCCATAACAAGCATGCAATTTTTTTGGGTTGATTTGTAAATGTTCTATTCATGATATTTTTTTGGGTTGATTTGTAAATGCTCTCTTTTCATGATATAATTAGTTCCTACTACTTATCCAAAATGAAACCCTTATGTAAATTTAGGTAAAAAAACAATTGTTACTAAAAGCTATGTAAAAGATGATTAATACACATATCAAAAGTTTTTTATTATTTAGAAATTGATATAAGATGCACTAGGTAAGTTGAAGTGATAACATTCCCTATCACTCAAATATTAGTCTCATTTAGAGATGCTTTGGGGATCTTATTCTTTGAGATTATGTTCTTTTGTGATGTCCTTTTATTCAAGTTTAGTAAAACACAATGTGACATATTCTTATCTTTGTTGACAATCTATACAAATTTAGATTTACCTTAACCTCAAATCTATTCCATTTTTTTATAGTGCAAAAACTTAGGAAATTTTTGTACTTCTAATTATTTACTATCAATAATAAAATATCCTATTATTGAACACTTAGACAATTTAAGCCCATTAAACAAGGGTTAAGCCTCTTTGATAACAAAATTAAATCAACTAGAAGAGGTCAAATATTCTCCCTCACATAATATACGAAGACTTTACCCCTGTTGAAGTTTAACTCTAGGTTGTTTGCATAATAATACCCTATCCCAACCACTAAGCCATAACTTTGATGGAATTTGAATCAACTTAACAATTGAACAAATTATTAATAATTACTATATGATTAATGTACCACACATCTGTAAAGACATCAATTCTACCACATATTTGATTATGAAAATATTTACTATAATACACTTCTACTTATAAATTTAAAAAAAAACTGTTAAATATTAATATATTTAATAATTTTAAATATTTATAGGAAATATATTAATTTTACCAGATATTTTTTACACCAATGTTTAGAAATTACTTTTACCACCACAAAAATCTTTTCTATTTACGAAAATATCTATATATATATATAAACAACAAATAACTTGAAAAATGTATAAATTTGATCTCACCAGCGATACCTCATACCTCCGGTTGGAACTGAAATCGATATGGGCCGCCGGGCAAGATAAGATCTACCGCTACTCGGAGTTCTTGTCCAAGTCCTCATCATACACATAAACACAGCAGCCTGTCGAGCAAGCGTGTTTATCCCATCCCTGTTAATAACATTGTTATAATTGGCGGAAAAAGGAGAAGAAGAAAACCGAAAGTAAAATGGACATGCCACTTTCGCTGTAGTGCCCAGAAATTTCACTATGTTATTTTAATGGAGTCCCTCAGAAATCCCATCACGCTATTATATGTTGGCAAAATGCAAAGCAGTAGGACCATATTTACAACTTATGCCTCAAAATACCCCGTTGCTGGGTACAAAGGAGCTCTCAACAATAATAACAATCTTAGTAAAAATACCCTGTCCAGGATGGGGACGAGCATGTTGATGAGGAACTATGCCACTGAATTGTTCGACGATAAGAACACCAGTAGAGAGTGGGCGTGGTTTTCAAAGGCTGCCGCAGGGACTCCTCTCAAAGTTCTACTCCCGTCTCCATATCCATATTCACATTGTCGTCTTCGTCGTCGTCGTGGTGGGCATCTTTATCTTCATCTTCACACAGCCTGCGCTCGGAGCCCGGGCGGCCTGGGTACGGACGCGGGAGGTGGGCATGGGGATAATGGCTCGGGCAGAATTCCTGGTGATGGAAGTGGAGGAGGAGGGGACGGGTCTGAGTCACGCGGAGAAGGTACCTGTCAGTCTGTTGTAACAGAACCTCAGCCTGAGGATGCAGCATCTACGGCTCCGAGTGTCATAGTTCTCGATGTTGGGGTATTTTTACTCACTTCACTTGTCTTCTTTTGTTTGATCAATGGGGAGCTTTGAAGCTCAACGCTGCATTTACACGGCACAATAACCTACTTGAACATGGAAAGGCCTCCATTGGTTTTGACTTAAATCCATCTTTAATCAATACCGTTAACTGGCCATGGGTGATTCTCTTGTGAACCATAACCGTCACTATCACATGGGGCACATCAATTTGCTTACTATCATGAATATTGAATGTTTGTTTAACGAAGTTGCTATCTGAAGAATCAATGGATGCACCCCTGTCTCTTTTTCAACATCTACTTCATCATCAAAGCTTGTAAACTTTTAATTCTCTTGGGAACGATAGCCATCACCATCAGTCTCACAAGGGTAAGTCAATGTGCTTGTTATTACGAGTATGAAATGTTTGTTTAACGAAGTTGTTATTTGAAAATTTAATGGATGTACCCCCGTTCATTGCCAACCTCTATCTACTTCATAGTTATTGAAGCTTGTAAACTCCCTAGTGATGGTATGATTCTTCAAATTGATGCACTCTCTTATTCCATCTGCTTATTTTCCAACATATTCTTCCCGTAATGATGATTTGCTTGTCATTTCTAGACTCCTAGGTCTCTTGAGAAGTGCAATATATGAGGTCATTGATCAAAACTATGAAAATGCACAAAATACAAAAAGAGATTTTGTTTCTTCTATTTTACCATATTTACTAGTTGTAGCAAAATGCCTATAGGTTCGTAGATGACTTTGGTCTATGATCTTGGGTCGAAACTTAAATGAACAACTTGTTGGCTTCCCAAGTAATGCTATGTGGCTTCAAACAAAATGCTCATACCGAGCTTGCTTTTAGTATTGCATTCTTCAAGGTTTTTGTCTTAATCTCTATGCTATTTTTTCCTTTTGTCTTCTTGAATTGCAAGTAACTATCTTGAGTGTGAGCCATCATTTCTCTCTGAACTTGTCACTGCCACCTCATCTTGTAGTCTAATCGAAGAAGACTCCAACGAACTAAAGCTCCGACACTACGCATACAAACTTTATGACCATTCTAGTAAACTAGAAATTAGCTCATCGTAACTGAAGTCTATCTCATGAATTCGCACTCATGTGAGAGAATGACTAATTCGTGGTCTTCACTGGCTAAGGCACAAGCCAGAAGACCTTCCATCACTACATTTTCAACACTCCCTCTTAGTGAGAAAGGGA
>APFE030796492.1:0-13662 GCA_000404065.3 Pinus taeda | reverse complement strand
GGACTCATCATTAACCCTAAATTCCATAGGCTATATTTATGAATTTATACTAAACTAGAAATTCAAATGTTTATTACGTATGCCTTGCTCAGTCTGATTGTTTTTTCTAAATTTTAAAAAAGAAAGGCTATCACAAAAACGCCAAGATGAATTTATTGAAACAATAGAATTCTAGGATCATAGCTTTGAAATAAATTGTTATGAACCATGCACCTTAAAATGAATAAAATCCACTTCGAATGGGAAACAACCTTTTACAGTAAATTAAACAAAAAAGATAAAATATGATGATGCTAAGACTAGGTATCGTTGGTGTATATATAAGGATTTCCTCAATTGAAGTTCGTATGCAAAATTTGTGGTAGTTGGAAGTTGACCTTCCTATTTTGACCACCATGTTTCGAGATTATGCCATGTGAGTCCGCATTGATGGAAAAGGGGTTATCGAGATGATCATGATGAACAAGACTCTAGAAGGGTCCATGCTTTAACTCTAGTTAAGTGTTGAAGGAGATAAAATTAACCACTAGTAGGCTATCAAGCTATGTTATAACTAGGTCACTAGGAGGAAAAGGGGTTCCATTCTATTTGATTGCATTTTGTTCATAGACAAGTAGAGTAGCCAAGAGTGGATAATGAGATTTAAAAAATAGAGGATTTTTGCATTGTAGCAGCCCATGGGCTACATGTCTCACTTCTTCTTACTTTCATTTATTTTCCATTTAGAGAAAGAGAGCATAGTGGCCTCACCTTCTAGTTGGGTTTTCCCTTTAAAGGGTTTCCTAAGCTATATATTGTGTTAATTTGTGATTTCAAAATTTTATTTCACTATTCTCTATTTTTTGTGTAATTATAATTTGCATGCATACACAATAAATAGTAATTAATATATCCATAACTCTAAGGAGAAATTAGCCATCTTAGTATAGATTTCATATTTTCTAGTATATTTTAGAAGATTTCTTATGATCAATTTTCTAGTGAAATATCCATGTCAATTCACAAATGATATTGGCATTAGAGTAGGTTTATTTATGTATATTGTGAGGAATTTCATGGGATCGAGACCTGTCAATCTGAAATTCATAAAACCTCAACCATAGTTGACAAATCTACCAATAACCCTGAATATCCTGTAGAGGAGAGGTTTGGAAGGCTTGGAGCATAAGTAAAAAAATATAAACCATAATGTAAACCTCCTCATAGTAACCCTGATTAATAAGCTTGGGCTATTTGGAGAAGATGGAAGTTGTAACATAGAGGTCGGTATAGAGGAAAAATTTACAGATCAAGAAGATCTAGAGAGGGAGCCAAAGAAAGAAGTTGAAAAGGATCAACCCATTTTGAGTGTCATGAACCATTTATAGTCCCTATTCAAAATGGAAGTGAAGGTCAACATCAAGTCATATCAAGGTGATAATGTTTCTCTAAATCTAAATCACTTGTTGTAACAATTATAAGTATATTTTAGTGTTAATTATATAATGGAAGAACATAATATTTTTGTTCTCAGCTAAAATTACAAGGCCCTACACTAACCTCAGGGGTGGTCCACATGGAAGATGTGGTATTGGAGGAATATCCTCTAGTGATTATGTTGGAGGATTTCAAGACCTTATATCTCACAATTTTACCTATAGGTTATATATAGTTCTTTTATATCAGGGTAGTCTACACTTCAACTAGTAAGTCTCCATTTGAAACTTGTTTCAGGCATTTTCCATCTTCACCTTTAGATACTACATATGTGTAGAAACGAGGAGCTATGAGGGATCTTATAGTGGATGCCTTAAGGGCATAATTTATTTGGAAAAGATAAGGAAAATCCATATATAGGAAGAGGAGACATTACATAATTCATAGGAAAAATATAAGGTGAGGAATGAGCAGCATAGGTCAAAGAATCCATTCAAGGTGGGAGATAGATTGTGGTTATAGTTGAACAAGAAGAGGCTCAAGGGTCCTTGTAAGAAAATTAAGGCTTTCCGATATGGTCCCTTTGAGTTACTAGAAGAGGTGGGAGATAACATCTATAGACTAAGTCTATACCCACACATGCACACTTAATCAATGGTGAGTGTAGATAATTGGAAATTTTATGAGCCTTTCATGTTAGATCAGGAAGAAGAAAAATTCCTACCTTCTATAGAGGATTTAAGACTAGATGCCTAGGAAGAGCTAATAGAGGATATAGTATTGTAGAAGAGATCCAAAATTAAAATATAGGTCCATCATGAACATTGGTAGATGAGGTTCAAATGATGCCATCTAGGAGAGGCCAAATGGTACACCTATGAGAGAGTACAGAAAAACTCCCTCACTTCATTCAATAGACAATGTTGGGGACCAAAATCCTCCCAAAATGCATAGTTGTGATCTAGATTGGGTCATTATATTATTTTTCATTCATATCGATGCTTTTAGTGTGGAAAATGTGGAGGGATAAATTCACAAGATCATCATTTTCTTGTAAGACCTAGATTGAAAAATTGTAGTCTAAAACCACTTGTAAGAAGTTGGAGGCATCTCCCAGATGCGGGTGATTGACAGGTTAATAGGTACGATGGAGGTGCACAAGGAGGGCAGGTGGCAGCCCAACTGTGCCAGTTGTTATTTTCTTGGGCCGAAGAGCTGGCCTACCACATACCTCTTAATGGAAGCATTAACGCTAGCCTCCCTGCATCTGGTTATTGGCATGATGGCTCTCAGTTTAATCCTCATTCCCGTTGTTCCGATGCAGGCCTTTAGCTCCATAAAGGCCACTGTCCTAGGCGATTCTCTGAGCGATAGCTCCACCCCCTACTTTCTTTTGGCTTTGGTGCATGCCGAAATTTTATCTCTGTCAGTCTGTCTTTGCTGGGCCTCAAGCGCTTTCACCATATCCGTCTTCCATTCAGCTCCGGTTCCTGGGGCTCAAAGCTTCGATCGAGCTGAGACTTCTCTCTGGGTATTTTCCCCTCAGTCAATTCTCTCTGTGTACTCGCCCCTCTATCGATTCTTTGTGTATCACTATGCCGAGAGAAAGGCTTAGAATGGGGAGTAGACATGGCGGTTCTCATGGTCGAGCTACCTACCAGCACTCCTCCACCACTTCGGACCCCTCTTCGGATGCGTCAAAGTTTTGTTGCCTCAACTATCCGACAACCAGAAGTGGCAGTGGCAGGGGAAGGGGGCAAGCCAGAGCTGGAGTCTGTGTGCATCAAGCGTATCCCACTACCTTCTTCCACATTCCTTGTTCTCTAGCAAACTCCTCCTTCATAGTCTTTGTGACAATTGAAAAGTGTGAGAATGTCAGGGGTTCGGGGGTGGTTCAACTTGGGGTTCCTGTGGATCAAAGGTTGGCAAGTCCAAATGTCACCCAACGCCAAGTCAGTGGAGGCCTGTCTACTATAAATACAGAATCCAATGTCGCCCCAAGCGCGCCAGCGAGAGGAGAGCCTTCAAGCTCAGCGGTCCATCCTTCTGACTCCAAGGACTCAGATCAATTTGGGTGCCAAATCATTGAGGAACAACTGTCAACCTCAGATGAAGATTGAACCAGCCAACGCCTCTGGTTTTTTTGTTCTGCCACAGAAGAAGAAGTTCACCTCCCCTTCGATTTACAGTGTTCATGCCTGTTTCAGGTCTCTATCTATTCCACATGTCGGAGTTTGTTCATGTTTTTGTTTATGTAAGAATCTGTTCATGAGACAACAGTGTTTTACTCAGTCATGTATCACTGTATGGTCAGCTTTTTGGAGATTTATGGAACGGTCAATGTTCCTTGGAATTAAAAACTCTGATGTAAGTCATTTTGCCGGTTCCATAGTCAGGATGCCAAGAATCATTTTGCTAAATGCCAACTTCATGGCAAGAATTCTCGAGGCAGCTGCCTCGCTGTAACATTTTTGTATGAATATAGGAGTAGACCAATTGAGAAAAAAAAGTTGGAGGCATCAAATAAAATTTTAATAGGGGAGAACTTGGTATTTAAGTGAAACACCTTTTTTTTTTTATCTATTCTACATATAGATACAAGAGTATATGATTGCAATCATATTTCCTTTATACAACACTCACCTATTATTTCCTATATATATATATATATATTGTATTTTATGAACTTTTGTTTTTCATTATTTCTTTTTTTTTTTAAACTCTTTCTAATTTTTCAACAACTTATCCAATAATAACTTAATCTATTCTTATTTACATAATTTAATATAACAATACATCATCTTCATGTATAAATTCTTATATTACATTCTCTTTTTAATATAATTATGTTAGAACATATATGAGGAAAAATATTTCCCAAAAACCTATCAACCAGTGAAATTAGTCAATGAATACCTATAGTTTTTAAAGTATTTCCCACTATACCCCATAGTATTGGTCAACATGGTCACACACAGACTAGTACCTATGCATATCTATATCCTCTTGCATTACTCCTACTATTTATCTTGTATTATGTTCCTACAATGACTTTGTTAAACCTTTTATATCTTCTAAAATCTAGTTAAAGCTTGGAAAAAATTGTTATGCCCACTTAGACTTAACATGATTATGAGTTGATGCAATTTGTTCTATTAACCACCTCAATAGGCCATACAAATTAATATGCTCATATTATCAAGCATATAGTGAAACTAGGTATGGTATTATAAAAATCCATTTAAATAAATAAATTGTGCAAAGAAAACTTTAGAAAAAAAGGGAAGAAAAAAGATGATCAATTCCTTAACATTATATGGTATTCCTTTATTCTCTTTTATAGGTAAATTATATTTACTTAACCTTTGGTCTATCTAAAATTTCTTGATAGATACCTTAACCTACCATCTTTAAGATTCATGTAAAAAAATGAAAAGTTTCAAAACTTGAAGAAAAATGGATAAGTGGTCAATGGATTGTATGACCCTTGGGATATTTTATGCACTAATCATGTTTCTTTTATTTTTATCTACCATAAATGGCCCTCGAAAGAGAGATTGTCTCATATGGCCACATGACACTGATGGGGTTGAAACCATGAGTAAAGAGGCCTCATCCTCCAAAGAGATCTCTACCTTGGTGTAACTAATGATCTTTTACTCATACGATGGTAAACCCTCAAGTGAACATATAAATTTTAGAAATACTCCAAGTGAGTGTCTCAAGGCTCAAAGTGAGCCATACTAAGGACTATTCAGCCAAACAGATATATACCTTCATATACGTGAAGCACTACAAAATGATTTCCCAGTGCCTATTGATGAAGGATCCTATTCAAGAATTAAACATCCTTACAAGTAAAGATATATAGGCAATGATAGGGTTATTTATATAGAGAATTATTCTATTTGTATTCCACCTGCCTTATTATTCTTGTATGTATGGACATTGGTTATGAACAATAGAATCCATATTCATTTTGAAATGGAAGTTATCATAGTGTGAAAGTCCAATGTTCATTAATAGTGGAAACTAATCTCAAAGAGTTGCAGAAAATAAAAAGAAACAACCAATAGGATAACATACATAGCAATTAGTAACACTGATGTTGCACATCAAAAACATAGTGTCCAAACAAGGTGTGTTACAGTAAAAGAATTTTTTTCACTGGTAGAGGAAAATAATTAGATTTTATCAATAACAATATTTCACATAAGAATTATGATCATGTGATATGAAATTTAGAAAACCAACACTTACAAACAAGGAAGAAAATCCAATTCCAATCACCAATATCACATGGCCATAAACTATATCAAGTTATGTGATAATTATGATGGAAAGTGAACCTATTGATATCGACATAAGTTATGATAATATATCACATAAGTGATAATTATATGAAGTTATGTGATGTATCACATCTAGAGGGAAATAAAAAATCTTATATTATACAACCATCTTTGCAAGAAAGAAAAACCTTTAAGTGTGCCCAGATGAGGCTAGGTTCATGTCCTAGGTGACTTTCAAAACATAAATACACATCTCATATCATAGAACCTTAGCCACATAACAACAATAAAGACAACTTACTTCATTTTCATAAGATATTTTCCTTGAAAATGGTCATTAAATAGTAAAAAAACTAGTATTTTAAACCAAATTAGGACCGAAGTCTAAAGTTTAATTGTCCAAAGGAATCAAACCAGATTAACCACTTTAACAACAACTAACTGTACTAGATTTTTCATTATCAAAAAAATTGACATTAGGTGCATCATTGACCCACGCCATAACCATTTCTTTTCCATATCTTCTTCAAGTGATCCCAAAACATGTCATAAGATCAAATTGTTATGTTACATGGGAAAACTCTCAAGGTTAAAAAACTCAAAGCTTCCCTTCTTTTAATTTTCAACAACCTTTGTTTCCTATGCAAGGATTCTGAGCTTGTCCTTCTTGGCCAATGTCCGACTAATTGTTATGCCCTTTTTGTACAAGGTTTTGGAAAATGTTTGAGGTTGTGGTTCAATTTATACTTGAATCCCCTGCTCAGCTCTAGAAGACACTTCTTCTTGCTCATCGATAATGAAAATTGATTCCTTTAGCTTGGGATTTAGTTTAGATTTCAATTTGAGCCTGAGTTTGTTTGTGGGCATCATTTGTGGCCTCCTTGAGTATTATGTTGCATGGTGAAATTCTCCAAGATCTTCACCCTTCTTTAGATATTCTCTAATGGTTTGATGTTTGTTTTTATCTTGTACTTCTTTTTGGTGTCTTCTGCTCCTACTATTATAAACCCTAGGGCTTTCATCTTGTTAGGGTTTTTGGTGGCTTTTGTAGCAAGTTGGTGACTGCTCTCGACCTCTGTAGCTAGAGCCCTTTACTTCTTATGATTTATTGGAAATGGTTGTCTCATTATTCTCTTCCATGACTATTGTTTTTGCTTGTTTAATGCATGTAGGTACGTGATTTGAATGAGATTATGGTGGCAGACATCATGGGGATATAAAGCCTTCCTTTTTCTTGCATAGACCACCACCTCCATTAAGATTTTATGTAGTAAATAAGGGAGATTCATCATATTAAAACTAGACATGTGTACCAAAAATATCATGTGATACAAAAATACCTTAGAGAATCAACCATCACATAGCATATAAAGTTGAATTTGTCGCATTAGTTTAACGCACTCTGGTTTTAAAATGTTATAGTGGATCCCCAAGGCAAGGGTCATGAAAATTGTCTTTTAGGAAAAAATTAATGTTTACCCCCTGTACTGTCTTCCTTTTGAACCATCTTTCTCCCTTAGCTGGTATTTTGGTTGCTTCTGCAATGCTTTCCTTGGTTATGGGAAATGTTATCCCCTCAACCCTAGCATTAATACCATCAAAAGAATCAATGAAATCAGAAGAGAGTTTAATTTTATACTTGGTGAACAAGTGAATGATGGGCTCCCAACCTGCTTCTTTGAAAAATAGGAATTCCTCAGCACCATCAATCTCTAACACGAATGCTTCATCTAGCTCATAACTTTTTAGGTTTCCACTCTTTCCCATCATAGCAACCTCTTCAATGGATCCCCCTCAATCCAAACATGATTGGGTCACTGACATCAGACAAATTGGTGTTTTTTTTGGTTTGTTGCACTGTATTTTCTCTTAACTTTTTGCATTGGTTGTTGTTGATGTTGTTAATGTATTGTGTGAATCATTGCATGGCTGCAACATCCCAATATTGTTCTTTCATTTGAATAACATAGATATACCCACCATCACTCTATTTATCACATGAGTGAAGGTGCATTTGACAAGACACCTAATTGATCTGGTTTGTATTATGATGGATTTATTACTTCACATGTTATTATTTTTTCTCATGGAAATTGCATTTTTATCTTACGGATACAAAATATTCTTCAATGGACCCCCCTCAATTTGAACATGAATGGGTCATTGACATCAAGAAAATTAGAGACAACATGAAAATTGACTTCTCAAACAAGTTGTGGGAGAAACTACAGCGTCTTCTTCTTTATTATCCCACATACCAACATCCATGCCATGAATTTCACTGTAGTTTAGGACGCTAGGTTGTTGAGGATTCCTGGTGGAGTGTCCAGCTTTGGTTAAATACCTACACCTATGGACTACAACAAACACCATGTCTTGGATTTATTTCTCCAGCAGCCGAGGAAGAAATTCTGCATATCTATCTTCTACGTGTTTGGTTGTAGCATGATTTTCACCACAAATACTTATATGATTATTCTTATAAATACCTGTGTAAGGGACCGAGGAATTTAGTAATAGTTTTAATGTGAAATCAAAGTTCTAGAGTCTGTAATTTTTGGGCATTTTGTCTCCCTGTTTTAATATGAGAAGACTGCATGTTTTTATTAACATCTGAAGGAGTTTTCTTGGAGCTGATTGAGCAAGTGTAGCGTAATCAATTGTAGAGGGCCCCTGCACTAAAGAAGGTTTCATTTCATTTATTTTTCTTCTTGTTGTTAATTTTAAATTCATCATTTTCTTTCCAAAATAGTGTTTATAATCATTTTCTTACTAACGGTGTTTACAATGCAATTTCTATCATTTTGTTACTAACAATGTTTATAATTTAAGGCAGTTTCCATTAGCTTGATTTCCTTTTAGTTCTTATCAGTAGTTTAGAAGATAGAACTCAATAGTGTAATCTTGTTTCTTCAATTAAAAAATAACCTTTTTTTAGGACAAGGGTAGGATTGAACAATGATAAGGATACGTTGTTGGATAGTTTACTTCATTCACTGTTTTGCTAGTCTAAACTCTCAATTAAACTAATCAGTGCCATTTACTGTCTTTGCCATTTCATTTTTAGTTTAAAATACTAACTCATGGTGTGAATGAATGTTTATGGATTCGAGTTGATAATTCATCCTTAACTAAGTGGTTGAACGTTTCATCTATGCAATGAGTTATTTCTGCATCTTTGTATTTGCTTCCTCATAAATTAATGAAGTACAAAATTACTTAAATGTCATCCCAAGGAGACTTTCTCCCAAATTTGAGAGGAAAAGTAACCATGTATTTCATTTAGTTTTATTTCTATAATTAGTTAGACATCAATTTCAAACTTCACCTTCAGTTTTAATTCATGATTTGGAAATAATGGTAAAATAAGAATAGAAACTTTGTTTTCATTTCTTTCTTAGCTTTGTTTCCATATCTTTCTTAGCTTTCTTTTCATTTCTTTCTTAGATCTATTTTCATTTCTAGATTTTGAGCAGTCTTTAAGAAATTTAGATTTAGTTTTGATAATTTACATTCTAAATCATTAGGAGTTAAAAGACTGAAAACTACCAAAACAACATAAAACATAAAAACAACAAAGTAAGAAGGGTTAGCTAGCACAAACAATGCACTACACTTCATCAGTTTATGATACCTGGATTGATAATTTATGTAGAGAAATTTAGGACACTAAATTGACCAAACATTTTGGCATCATTGCCGAGGAACTGTAACTAGGTAACTTTATCTCTTACATTAAAAAAAAATGACATGCATAGAAAAAGAGACTCTAGGGGAAAATTTATAGCTAGGGGCAGAAGTTCAACTCCTACAAAACCACCCACTCAATAAGGAACAATAAGAGACATACCTCCATCTCAAGTTAATACTCCCAGCCATAGAACACCTAAAATTCCAAAGTCAGAAATCCAAACAAAAGAAACTCCTACTTCCTCTACCAAAGCAGTCCTAGGAGAGAAAAATCTTGAGTCTCCAACAATGGGAGTAGCCTTTTTCACCTCCACAGGAGATCGAATTGATCCAGATTTAAACAGGAACACAAAAAAATATAGATATAACCATATACACAAAGATGCAGCAGAAATAATACTTCATTTCATTAATGGAAATTACTGAAATATGCTTAAAACCAAAAATGGAAATAAACCCGCTAGGGCGATGGTAGCTTATCTCTGAGAAGAGATGTGGTGGCTACATGCCTTTGAATTTTCTTAGAATGAGGCTCGAAGCTCTATTTATTATTGAGAAACAATGGAAAACCCTTCACATCCTAAAACCTAACCCTAGAAGATGAAACACCAAATTGTGGGCCCGGTTTGGGTAAATTGGTACATCAATTTCCCAAGGTCGTAACTTTGGCATACGATCTCCGTTTGACGCGTACAATAGCTCGTTAGAAAGATATATCTAAGAACTACCACTTTGGGAAGGGAAAAATTAGTTGATAGACCCATGTTGCCCCCATATTTCCCTAAAAATGTCGTTTAGGGCCTCAAAACAGCTCTGGAAGTTCACGACTTGAAAAATTGCTAAAAATAGTAAACTGTGCTACAATTTAGGAAACCAAAAAAAAACTAAAAGAGATAGTTGTGGGGGTCCAAATGGGATAGGTGGGTGGCCACCAACATCCAGCTATATCATTCCTCCCACCTTAGGAAGCAATGGTCCCCATTGCATTGAGTTCCTCCTTGAGGTGAGGAAGCTTCCACTGAGCTGGGTCTCCAGTGAGCTACTTTGCAATCTATGATATGTCCAGAAGTGGTGGGAAGCATGGTTGACGACGGTCCACATTGAACACTCGGTGCAAGAAAAGGAATGGAGGAATTCTATGCTTCAAAGCATTATTTCCCGTAGCCTTGGTATTGGTGTAAGGACCATGTCGGAGTGGTCTGAGTTTTGATGGGTTCTGGTAAGGCATTCTCTCTATAGATGTAACCAAAATTTGTTTCCCACCTGAAACTTGTGTGGTGCCCCTGTGGGTGAGGAGAATTTGTTCCTGTGTTCTGTCATGACCGTATCCCTTTGCTGCTACTGCTAAATGGAGGAACCCTTTGCAGGGGTCATGGATATAGCAATGATCTTCCCCTTACTTTGGGAGCAAACCAGATAGAAAATGAATTTCCTAGTCTGGGAGATGAGCTTGCTACCTTTCTTGGTAGTGATCAAGGAGGTGGGGTAGGTGGGGCTACCTCCAATATCCTGTATAATGAATTATCCAAAGAAATAATGACAACGCGAGGCCTTGACTCATACATAGCATGTCACCTCCACAAGTGTGGTTGGCCTAATAGTACATCGTAAACATCAAGAGGTGTAACATCACACAATACCTCATCTGTGAAGGGTTTGATGTTGTAGGGAAGGCGACACTGCTGGTGAACTTTGAGATCTCGTCCTTCATGAAGCCACCCGATACAGTACAGCTATAGGTGTAGTGTAGTCGGTAGGCCCAACCGCTTCATGACCTCTGCTAAAATGAGGTTCTTTTGGTTGCCACTGTCAATAATGAATTGCAACGGTGAACCCTTCACCCACATCTATGAGTGGAAAAGATGCCCCCCCTCCTCTGGATCTTCAGGCTCATTTTTCTGGATCTTAGTGGTGGCAACAGTGGTGCTGAGATCTGCATCAATGATCTGCTTCCCTTTTCCATTCCCCTTGTCGGGTTCTGGCTCATGGTTAGAACATGCATCTGATTCGGAAGCCTTCAACTCAGCGACCAGCGACTGCTTGGTCTGACACTCACTTGTGTTATGAGTGGGACTCTTGTGGAACTCACACCACTTTCCAGTGTCCTTATTTGTCTTCGTGGTGTTGTTCTTTTCTTGCAGCTTCGACAGGTTGTCATGGGTCACCCCACCTTGGCTTTGTCCTTTGGGCTTCACATTTGCAGATCCAAAGTCTCGCTTTTTCTGTTTGAACTTTTGCTCGATTTTGACAATGTATTGGTATGATGTGCCGAGTGAGGAGATGTTTAGGAACTCCATCTATTCCTGGATGTATCTGTGTAGGTAGCCACAATATTTGAGTACCAAATGCAGATCAGAATCTTTGATACCCAACTGTGTGCAAAGGGTATGAAAAATGTTTGTGAACTCTGGCACATCTTGGTCCCTTCCCTACCGCAGCGTGGTCCACTTTATGTATTTCCCCTCATAGCTTTTGACAGGGTAGTACTACTCCTTGATGGCATCCTGGAATGAATCCCAAGTGGGTGCAACTGAAAACTGTGAGCCCGCATTTTCATCCTTCTGCTCGTAGTAGGTTTCCCACCAATTCTTGACGTGGAGGGCTACTTTGACAAGAGAAAAAACAATCTTTTCCCGACTCGAAAATTCATAAATAGGAAAATATCCTTCTAGCATATTTAACCATTTATCTATGGAATCTGCATCTATTTGACCCTCGAAGATGGGGATTTCAAAATTAACTTGTACCTTAAATAGTGTGGCATTTCCAGAGTAGTTGTTGAAAGCCGATACGTCGCCTCTGGGTAGCTACTGAACGATCTCCGCAAAATTGTCCATCATCGCGTTCCTTTGTCATTCGAGGGCTTCTTTGAGCAAGATTTTGATAAGATCTCCTAACCCCTCATCTTTCTTCTCATCCGCCATAGGAGGCCATCGAGATTTGCGAGGCTGGTCTTGTAAAGGTTCAACCAATTCAAGCCCTAACTCCTTATATCCCAACCTCATTGGGGACATGCAAAGAAAAACAGAGAAAAAGCAGGCCACTCTAATACCATTGATCCAAATTTAAACAGGAACACAACAAAATACAGAGATAACCATATACACAAAGATGCAGTGGAAATAATACTTCATTTCATTAATGGAAATTACTGAAATATGCTTACAACCAGAAATGGAAATAAACTAGCTAGGGTGATGGTAGCTTATCTTTGAGCAGAGATGTGGCGGCTACATGCCTCTGAACTATCTTACAAATGAGGCTCTAAGGCCTGTTTATTGTTGAGAAACAATGGAAAACCCTTCACATCTCGAAACCTAACCCTAGAAGATGAAATGCCAAATTGTGGGCCCCGTTTGGGTAAATTGGTACATCAATTTCCCAAGGTCATAACTTTGGCATACGATTTATGTTTGATGTGTACAATAGCTCGTTAGAAAGATCTATCCGAGCACTACCACTTTGGTAAGGGCAACATGGATCCATGGACCCATGTTGCCCCTAGATTTCCCAAAAACATCATTTAGGGCCTCAAAATGGCTTTGGAAGTTCAAGACCCAAAAAACTACTAAAAATAGTAAAGTGTGCTACAATTTAGGAAACTGAAAAAAACTGAAAGAGACGGTTGTGGGGGTCCAAATGGGATAGGCAGGTGGCCACAAACATCCACCTGGATCACATATTTTAGTTGAAGAATTAGGAAAACCTGGTGAGGAAGAAGAACTAGAACCTTTCCCCCATATTTCATTGATAGAATATCTAGAGGAAGAGAAACAAACCTTGTAGGTTGAACCTTATATTAACTCTGACGAAACTATAATGGTAGAATAAGGAGAGGATAGAGAATTCACACTATTTGGAGGAGTGGGTAGATGAAGAGGTAGAGGAAATATTGGAGGAGGTAGAGGAAATAATGGAGAAGGTAGAGGAAATCAGGAAATAGATCATTCTTTTGGATTCCCTATAGTGGATGAGGAAACAAATGCCACAATGAAAAATATCTCACCTTCTGTCCTCCCAAACTTCCATGGATTAAAAAGTGAGGATCCTGAAACATTTTTATTTGAGTTTGAAGTATTGTGCAGAACCTATGATTATCTAAAAGACTCTCAAGCACTTAAATTGTTCCCCTCAAAACTGAAAAGGAGCTGCTTTGAAGTGGTTCATGGGGTTAGTCACTTAGTCCATTAGAACATGGAATGACATGAAAAAAGTGCTTTTGGATACGTATTTGGATTATTGCATTCCTACCAATCACAAATAT